>JADBJO010019872.1:0-10000 GCA_016801955.1 Conus betulinus | reverse complement strand
TCAGCTGCGCGGTGTTGAAGTACAGTCAGATAGACGGTATCTCTTTCTTTGACTAGGCTGTCTGCCTGTATATAAATCTGTCACTCAGAACCTAAAATTTGTTATCAAAATGACTTGTGACTTATGTGTGTCAAATGTCCATGATACCAACATTTGCACTTTCTTCCATAATAACTGTCTGCATGGTTATGTCTGGTTGTCGTTTTTACATAACCATCACTTTGCAGAGGAACCTCTTCTGCATGAAAATTCAGGGGGAAAAAAAACAACCTCTTTCACTTGGTGCATTTCTGCTGAATGAAAAGCTTTGCAATTAGTTAGACGTTATTGATTCATCTCCTTGATCAGACTTAACTTTGGTTTGGTTTTACGTATAGTATGTACTTGACAGGGCTAGAGGTCCATTTTCTGCGGCACTGAGCTCTCCACTTGCTAGTCTTTAGCCGCAGATATACCCAACAGCCGCAATGTGTGGAGTTTGTGTGTGTGTGTTCTGGTAACTGCAGTGTTAGCTTTGAGTGTGCGCTTTCACCCCCAGACAACTGTGTAGACTCATTTTTCTTGCTGTTGAGCTGTGGTCCTAAGCTAATTGTGATGGTGATTGGGGTCCAGGTTCACTGTTCATCTTATATGATTTTTTTCGCCTGTTGTTGAGGAGATGGGAGTTCTCCTGTGAACTTGTAGAAAAATCTTGCAGATGTTCTAACATGGCACTGATGCACGCATTGTTTGTGATTGCCCCATGCAAGTTCCTGTGAATAGGAATAATTACCAATGTGATTTTGTGGGCTTGACCTTTACATTAAAAAAACTCAAAGGTTAAAAAACACCCCAAGTAAATTTGGTGGTGGGGGTGTTAAAAACTTTGGACGCGTTCCATGCCAGAGGCGTGATATGATGTTTCACAAAGTTAAAAAAAGGATGTATTGTACCTGATGTGTGAACCCAGACACTCAAAGAACTCCAGTCAAGCCATGCTATGGTGGGGTTAGGAGCCTAACTTGAGCTTTTTCAGATTCTCTCGCCAGGTCGCAAACTTAAAACTGAAATCAGTTCTAGAGCTGTTGTCTTTAAGATTTCTCAAGAGACGTTGTCAGCCGTCCTTCATCGGAAAGTTTTTGTAACCAGTGGATCTTTCATTTCCCAAATGATGTAGTCAGCCATCCTCCATCCCAGTTTTGGGGCCAGTGGTTGATTCATTTCTCTATTGATGTTGTCTGCCGTCCATCTGAAACAGGTTTTGAGGCAAGTGTCTGTTTCATTTCTCAAGTGATGTAGTTGGCCAGTCTTTATCTGATACAATGTGTAGACCCTAGATTTCATTTCTGTCATAACATGCAGCAGTTAAATCAACATTCGAGCTGTTGGCCATTTCAGTTCTCCCGTGATGATGTCAGCCTCCAACACTCAAGTCCACTTTTCAGGAGCCAGACCCTCTGGCTGATACTTCAGATGTCTCCTGTAATTCTTTTGTAATGCTTTCCTTGTAGATTTTTTATTTCAGTATGTGATATACTTGCCCTCTTTATGGAGTAAAAAGCCATGATCAGCTTTGAACTTGTCTACTGATGCTGTTAAGGTTTTTTTTTGCAGCCATCTTTTTGAAAATGGAAACTGTATATGTGTGCTTGAAGTATTATGTACATGTACTAATGTACAGTCCTCATTGTTTGTATTTGGATGGATGCACTGTAATTTTTTTACTTTTTAAAAAAAATTCTAATCGACTTGTTTTATGTGCTCATGCCAACATCAAGTTTTAACTTTAAAAAGTCACCTCACATTAATTAATTTTTCTTTCTTTTAAGATTTGCATTGTTTTGGTCAATAATAAAGATTTTTTTTCAAACTTGAAATGAAAAATCATGTCCTTTTTTTAGTGCAGTAAAGAGGAAGTTATCTAATTTCAGACAGATATACCAAAGATTTTGAAATACATTCACACAATTAATTCAAAAACAGGGAAACAATTGTTTTGGTTAAGTTACATGTATGTTAAAAGGTGTGACTGTGAGTCTTCTTTTCTTTGTAACCTAATGTATTGTTCTGAATAGTTAAAAGAAAATAAAATGACAGCATGTGTGACAATTCATTTAAGATACCAACCATCACGTATTGTTATTGTTTCCTTTCGTCCTGCATTTGATTTTTTCTACTAATTACAATAAACATAACAGTGCATTTTGTTTGGGTTTCTCTTGTTTTGTGTGTGTTCTTGATTGTTGTAAAATCTCTGTGTGTGGGTGAACCTCCTTTTACAGTGCTAAGAGATAAGACACTTTGTTTCCATGCTAATATCTTTCAGTCTCCAGTGTTTCATTTTCTTTATGTGCAATTTTTGACATAGGGCTATTTATTAATGCATGTTTGTTCTCACCTCTAAAAGTGCATACATTGTGCAAATCATGCACTTGGGAAAGGGTCAGTATTCACTGAAACACACACACACACACACACACACACACACACACACACACACACACACACACACACACTTTTTGATTTGGCACCAAATCTGCATTAACTGGTGTGTGATGACGTGTAACTCTTGTAAAGTAGACCTTTACTTTGGCTTTCTTTTGTAGCAGTCCACCCCCTTCAACCTCTATTTCTGAAATCTCTCTCTCTCTCTCTCTCTCTCTCTCTCTCTCTCTCTCTCTCTCTCTCTCTCTCTCTCTCTCTCTCTCTCAGGAGAGTGACAACAAATATGTATTTGTTTTTAAATTTTGGTATTGGGCTTGACAGCTAAAAATCATGGTTTGAAAAAGATATGAATATTGCTGTTTATCAGCAGCAGTGACGTCTCCCTGCCCCCCCCCCCTCTCTCTCTCTCTCTCTCTCTCTCTCTCTGTCTGTCTCTCTCTCTCTCTCTCGCTCACTTATTCAAAGTGACATTCACATATAGAAAAGAATGATAGATATGGATGGTTTTGTTGATTTACATGCTTATTTGAAGCTGAAAAACATTTGTCACATAATACAGTCAAATGGTTTGAGGTAGATTTGCTGAATTCTGATTCAGAATGTGTAGGTTGAAACCCAGAAAAAAAACTTGAAGAATTCTACATGCCATTATGTGGGACTCGAAATTAGATTTAAGTTTGCCTTATTTTTAATTTCTATTGTTCTTGGATTTATGTAAAAATAGCATAATTTTACACTGCATCTCCAGTCTACCAGAATAATGCATAATAATCAATGTATTCAGAAGATAAAATGATGAAAAAAACTCAATGAGCTAGCCACTCGTGTTGCAAAGGCATTCAAATAAAGAAATCAGATCTAAAAAAAAAAAAAAAATCCCAAACCAATCAACAAAAACAAGTACCTCAGTGAGGCAATAAACAAGTTTCTCCTATTGATGTGTAAATTACTTAGACATTATGAATGTGTTTTTATCTAGCTATGCTACATGGCAAATAGTAAAGATAATGATATAACCACTTTGTCAAAAAGCATTGTAAAGCTGTAGACAATACAAATTTCTCTCTCTCTCTCTCTCTCTCTCTCTCTCTCTCTCTCTGGTTTGAATCAGAAACACTTGGTCAAAGGTGGTCACACTCGTGTGCTCGTATTTTTTGCATGAAGTTGTATGACGGTATTGTTCATCGGTTGGTGCTATTAATTGTTACTGATCGTTCATGGACTTTGATTTTGTTATCATTTTGTTTTAACACAATGTTTAGAGGTGAACAATTGAATCAGTTCAAATTTCAAATTTCAGGCAAAGAAGTGTGGTGTACGAGCACCAATTCATAGGAAAGTTTTGCCCTGGCAACACTGTGGCCATATTTTGAGGTGAACAATGTTCTGTGAAGTGATGTTCCGTGCCTGAAAGCTGTGAGTATGGCACTGCTGACACATGTTTGTACCTCTGAAGTGATTCCGTGTTTTTAACTGGCATGATGTCGGATCGAATGTCCATGAATGAAAAACCATAGGCACATGAAAACAATGAATCTTCAAACGAAAAGAAAACTTCTGCACACTGCTGATATAATACAATTTTGTTGTTGGGTACAGGAATTATGTGTATGGAGAAATGTTGTTTTTTTTAATACCGTTTCTCAGATATAACTATATCATACAACAAGTTACTAAGTGTATCAAGACGATCAGACATTACATTTTCCTTCCTTAAACTGGATCACAGACCTCCCCACTGTACTAGCCAGACCACCTTACCTATGTTCTGGAAAACAACAACAAGGATTACTATTATCCTCGATTTTATGTCTGCTCAAAAATCAGGCACACTTCTGTGTCAAGGAAGAGATTGCTGACTCCGGGATCTTGAAGAATGTGAAAGATTAAAACACATCGTCAGTGCATTTCTGCTTAACAAGGACCTCGACAATTTAACTTCCTCCATTCTCCACGTGTCTCTTACGTTTGTCCATCACCTTGGCCCCATGTCCCTGTCCACCACCAAGACCCTCACTGTGAACATGCAGCGGATACAGACCCCAGAATGGGCCAGATCCCTGTGGAGACCCTAAAGACACAGAACAAGAAACATCACCACCGGTTTCCGTCAGTGACCTTCACCTGGTGAGTTCCAGTCAGTGCATGCCTCAGCAGGTTGTGCTACACTCACCTACTCCCTCCGCAACAGCGTTACTATCTTCCACTGACACCAAGTCAAAAACATTCAAGGCAACACCTCTAGGATTTAGAAGTAAAAGAATTCGCAGATGGTCTCTGTCTCAGACAAAAGCAAAAAGTCTTATGTTCCTCTGTCCACTCATATAAACAAGACTTTCACCAGCTAAAAGAAGAAATTAATGATCTAGATACATTCCAACAAGACATGAAAAAGAAGTTTTTGTCCTTAATTGAGGACGCAAAAACGGCAACAAAAAACGAACTAAAAACTTTCAAGTCCGACACAGATTCTATCAATTTTCAAGATTTGACGAGCTAGATGTCACAAGATCTCCATTGAGGCAGCTGGTTGCCAGTTGATGTCAGCACACAGTTCAGCATGAATGAAACAGACTTAGGGAATACAGACAACGCAGCAAAGTCTCTTGATGCCTCAGTTTCTCAGCCGACTTATCGGGATGATGACCAGAACAATACAGAATGCCATCTCGCTAAACCTGCCATCCCACGGCCAGCTCAGCACGCAACTGTCCACGACAATGACAACAGTTCTGTGGAGAGTGGACAGCCTGGTCAAGTCCACACCTGAATGTCCTCCTGCTGATCAAGGCACTAAGCCCGCAGAACTGAATAATCCCTGTGCCTCACTCTCTGATCCAGCAAGAGCTCCTGCTAAAACTGACAATATTGTGATGATGTCCCCTCATCTGTTCATCTCATAAATGACAACTCCATTCCTGTCAGTAACGTTTTTGTCCCTTTGTCAGAGTCATATGGATATACATCCTGTGACATTAATGCTCAACATCACCACAAAACAAAAGCAGACAATGTGAATTCTTCATCTTCCGAGAAAACGAGTCCCAAACCCTTTCCTTGTGACATTTTAATCACCATGTCTGTAAATGATCAAGCATCTGTGCTCTTACTTAGTGATTCTGTCTTACAGTACCTGGACCCCAAGAGATTAGCCTTACGCTCCCCTAATATGTTTATAATCTGTGTTTCAGGCATTTCAGCCCATGACTTAGAACAATGGCTTAACCATCAACCAGCTACTCATAAAGTTAAAGCTCTTATCGTCCATGTTGGCATAAATGACTGCCCATCAAGACAAGTCAATGCTTAACAGTGGACACAATTAATTAACCTACGTCGTGAGGTCTTTCCTTCATCAAAAATAGCATTCAGCTCTTTAATTCCAGTAAAGGAGAGGCACAATTTAATATTTCTGTTTTCCCCACCAAATGAAATCTTAAGGAAGCATGTTTCAAACCCAAAGCTACTATTATAGATAACACTGATGCTTTTCTTGCCACTTCTGGTGCTCCTAAGCTGATCATGTACAACGACTTCACCTACCACAGTTTTAAGGGTACAGCTCAGCAGGCCTCTAAATTCAAGCGTACTGTCTTGGACTGGCTGGTAGACACATTGCCACAGCGCAAAGGTCACCAGACTGAACGGGGTTTGCCAAATGGTTGGCAGGAAGGGAGCAAAAGATCATGTGATTCTCAATCCAGATCCAACGCTGATAATGTCAGACTTACCAATGCCGTTTTTGTTATGACGTGTCCCCCAACCGGCAGTTGCGTTTCGCTCCTCATGGTATTCCTCGTACCTCCCAACCTGTCCCCAGCTTCTGTGATACCTGGTATGATTGCCCATCCAGCTAGTCCTCACATGCTACCCCTGAAAACATCCCTGAGGCCCGTTTGTCACACCACCCCACTACTTGTATTGGTGATGTCCCTCAGCGTGATATGTATTCCCCTTCTTCTTCTTCTTCTTCTGCTTCTTCTTCTTTTCTTCTTCCTTCGACCACAATCAACTTGATGATTATTCTGTCACTTATGCAAGAGGTCCAAACAGAAAAAGAAAAAAAAACCTGGGTGTGGCTTTTAATGGAAACGGGAGGCCCTTGACACAAAGGTGTCGATGGTCTTGACCTCTACAACGTCCTGGGGCAGCTCGTTTCCAGTCCTTAATGGTACGAGGAAGGAACGCCTGCTGTCTGTACTGCGTTCTGCACTGCAGAATGGTGAACTGCTGATCGTGACTGTGGTGTCAGCGCAGAGGTGCAGGGCGCAGGCTGACTTTGATGCCTTCTGTTCTCAAGTTCAGTGTAGCACAGAGGGTCCAAACCAGGCCTCTAACTATGCCCCTGTTCACCATTCCTACTAGCCCCACCAACAGGATCCTGGCTGCAACAATGGCCAAATCAGGAATCATGCCATGCCCCCCTTTACAGTCCATGCAGCATTTGCCTGCTTTGGTGAGGCGAACTGATCACAATTGGTCCTCTCAGCCAGAACCCCTGCTTCATCCTAACCCACCCCCTCACAGACTGCCTAACCCCCCGTGTACACCCTGGCATAGAGTGAGGGTCACCCTACTACAATCAGAACCCGGATGTCTTCCCTGCCCACCGGGGTCTGAACTCATTGTCCAGTACCCAACCCCTGTTTCCTACAAATGATGTGACCCGTTATTTTATGAAGGTTGAATATGACATTGCACATGTTGAACCATCAAAATAACCAGCAAGTAGAAATTTTCACATATATATGTATATACATCACGTTAAGCTGTGTCAAGTGCCTATTATTTTGTAATCACGATGTCTCTTACTGGCTTGAACAAGCTTGCTACGTCAGTGTTTGTGTGCTTTCTGTGCAAGAGGTTGCACGATCGCGCGCGCGTTCTTATGTATGCGAGAGAGACACAGAGAGGAAGAGAAAGTGTGTGTGTGTGTGTGTGTGTGTTGCACGTGTTGCAGTTGCCTAACTCATTGGAGTTACAGGCTGACTGAGGTATAAGATGTCTGTGTGTTGCATAGTGTCTAATTGATGATACAGTTCGCTAGTATCTCGCATTGTGCAATAGCTCGTATTTTTTTAGGCTGGACTTGCATATCAATTCAACTTTTTTTTCAGGATTATGTTTTGCCTTTAGTGTGTCTCTTTATTCTGGCAGTCGGTTTCATTAATGGTTAATTCTGCTTTCCCGTTGCTATTCTTCAAATGTGTATGTGTACGTCCAAACAAACGTCTTTTGATATTGTACACGTATTTTTTTTTCTCTTCCTTTCTTTCTTTTTTTTAGATACTCTGTGCTTCATGTTTTGTGCTGTGTGAAACTGCACAGTTTAGTTTCTAATTCATGTTCAAGATCATAAAAAATTGAGGTTGTTCTGATTGTATTTTGTGATCCCCAATTTCTACCATTTTGTAGTGGATAATCCTGTCTTGTATACTGATTCTTTGAAACTTTTCTTACATAATTACTTACTTTTACTGCTGTTGCATTTGGTAAACTAGCTGGAAACTGGTATTTGTACATTTATATTCTTCCACTGGTCACCTTACGAAATCTGATTTGTATATCCCAAATGTCTACTGTGAACACTTGGCCTTCCAAGGAAGGTCTTAGAATAGTCTTTCTAAACACAAATAGTCTTCTTAACAAACAAGAAGAGCTACCCTCTATTATTTATAATTGTGGAAAGGAGTCTCACTTATTTTGTTGTGCTGAGTCTAGACTAACCAAGTACATACCTGACTCAGACGTCTTCATACCAGATTACAACCATATCCGCCTCAACCCTGCTCTGCCAATGCAAACAGGTCCAACGCTGTATATAAGCCAGTCTCTCACGTACAAATGGATCAATGCTTTTGAAAGCCAAGGCATTGAATCAATCTGGGTTGAAGTTAACATAAGAAATGCAAACCCATTTTCATTGGCTTTTTATATAGAAACCCCATATGAAATATGTTCTCCACACTGTAGCTGTAGTGATCACTCGCCTGTATGTATAACTTGGCTTAAACAAGGTTTTAAAAATCCTAGACCTGGACACAAAGTCATCACGTACAGATATTTTGATAAGAACTCCTTTCTACGTGATTTAGCTCAGTCATCATTTTCTCAAGTTTATCAGTACACTGATCCTGATTAAGCTTTCAAGGTTTGGCATAAAACTTTCATAGATATCTTCAACAAACGTGCGCCATTTAAGACTAAGAGGGTCAAATTCTGTCCTAAACCTCCTTGGTTAACAGATGAAATAAAAAAGCGATGCAGTAAAGAGACAATCTACTAAGAAATAAACAGTTTGAAGAGTTTAAGAAGCAAAGAAATAAAGTCACCTCAATGTTGTGCAGTTCAAAGAAGAAATATTTTAGAAACTTGCTTTGTAACGGCCAGAAAAATAACTCAAAACCAATTTGGAATGTAACAAACATCTTACAAGTAAGAACTCAGACAAAACATCTAAAGTTCTGCATGAAATTTCTTGTGATAATCTGAATAATCATTTCTCAAACATCGCCGATGAAATAATGAAAAAGATAGATCTAATATAATTGACTTAAAACTGTTCAAAGCTTTCGTGAATCTAAAACTATCATGTCAGAATATTCCATCCATTCATTGACGATTTATGATGTTTATTTTCATCTTGTACATATGAAACAGACAGGTACACGTGGTACTGATGATTTGGATGGAAAAATTCTGAAACTTAGTGCTCCTTTCATTAATGACATATTGACCTATTTATATAATCTCTGTGCTGATAAAAGTTATTTCCTAACATTCTCAAACAAGCCACTTTTTTAATCTGGAGATAAAACCGATCCTTCAAATTTTAAAAATACTAGGCCTACCTGCTGCATCCCAACCAGTGTGCTTTTAGAGTCGACTACTCTTGCCACACTGCGCTCTCACAGGTCTGTGGTTAACAAACATAGATGATTTTAAATTCACTAATGTTCCTTTTATTGATTTCGCAAAAGTATTTGATGTTACTGGTCATAAATTACTTCTGAGAAAAAATTGGATATCTATCACATTTCCAGTCAAGTCCTTTCTTTCATAAAATCGTTTCTATCAAATCGTCAACTAATCGTCAACAATCTGTTTTCCTCAACAACAATCTACTTTTGCGCCACAAACATTTAATGTGCCACAAGGATTAGTCCTTGGTCCTTTTTTTTTACTCTATGTTAATCACTTCCCTTTACATGTCAAATGCTCATGTGAACCTCCTTGCGGATGATACATGATACATCTACCCACTCTAACCATTCTGACCTAAATCAGCTATCCATGAAATTACAAGAGAATGTTGATCAGTTGGTTAACTGGTCTGAACTCAACCATATGTCCCATAATGTACACGAAACAAAGTATATGATCATAACTTCGCGTCAAAAAAGACAAAGATTAACTTCTCATAGGCCTTTACATACATCAGTGACAAGCAGCTTGAAGAAGTCAGCACTCACAAAGTTTGGGGCATCACCTTGGACAACAACATCTCATGGTCACCTCATATTATTTGTATAAGTAAAGGTCTATCAGAAAAAAGTCTTTCAGCTGTCAAAAATTA
>JADBJO010019871.1:27500-32401 GCA_016801955.1 Conus betulinus | reverse complement strand
AATTCACACATGGTAATCTATATTTGGTGGCCCTTCTCTGCACTCTCTCTCCCAATGCCATCAACTGAACAAGCATATTTGTTATCTTTCCAAAATGACTCACAATTAACGTTTTCATGGCATACAGAATTAATCATAATGACATGGCAATGCCAATAGCACAAACATTCAACAAAGAAATGAAATGCTGCTCAACCTCTGACGTCATACACCCAAAGCAACAACCATTCCACCCAAGAAATGAAAATACTGCTCAATGATAAAACACTACCGTGTCTCATAAGAGCTCTCCTTCTTCCTTTCCCCTTGGCGATTTCAATAACTGTTTCTTTCCCACTTTTAAAACACAAAGAACTAGATAAGGAGTCTTGGTGTCGTCGCGAAGGTGAGGGACTACACACCTTAATAAATCACGTGGGCAGGCTCGACAGCGACCATAGCGCACGGTAGTCTGCCAGCTTCTGTGTAGCAACTAATCATATAGCAATTAATTCGTCGCAATTCGTGACTATCAACTAAACCGCACTAACAGACTTAGTTTATCTATCAGGAATATCAACGATGCCCCAAAAAGCGTTGACCGACGCCCCACCTCGACTATTCCAAAAACATTTTCTGATTAGGACCAAGCTCCTGGTCATCTATGGCCCTGCCTCCAGTCGTGGATTCCTCATACCCATCAAAAGGATCCATTGATAAACTCGACAAAGTAGTTCAGACAACAGAGCAGCACGGTTTGCTTTTTAACAGGGAAACCATATCAGAGGGAAGGGGGAATACTAGGCACCAGAATCTTATGCAGGGACCATTGATAACGAACAGTATGAGTATCGTGCATATTGACTGATTTATCTATTTGAACCCTGCCCAGATATTTTTTCCTTTTCCTTTATGGTTATCTGGGCCTGTATAATTCTCCTTGTTGCTCATACTTGGCCCAGGGCGGCCACATTTTTGGCTGATGTTCGCATTTTCCATTATTTTAGTTCATTTCATTTTCTTTTATATTTTTTTAGGTTACCGCCTTTGCTTCTATACATTTGCGCACCCACTGGTGCACACTACCTCGTTTTTGTGTGAACCAGTATTTAGGACAGAGAATTATACCTTCGTGGTCTGCCGACCCTCTTTCCTGGTCCCCATGACACATACCAACAACGATGGTTACTTCCCTAAACATGTCAAGCCTCAATCAACTCATTGATGGCGGGCTACTCTGAGGGAAGAAGCAAGAAGCACGAAGAATACTAACACACCGAAGTACCATGAATGAACACAGACTGTCCACCCAGCAAGCACTATTCAACATTGCTTGTGGTTTTAGGCGAATAGGCCGCTTTTTTTCGACTCCCTCTCCCGGATAGTTGACACAACGGAAGTATTTGACCAAGACGGGCCGTATATGTTTTCCCTTCACGTCCTCTCCGATTTGCACTGACGTTGAAAAACTCATTTCGCGAAACTTGTTGGTTCCATTTACCTTTGCAATATCCCGAATAGCAGTTCCACAATCAACGAACACACAACAACACTATTACAGGTTTGTGGGCACAGTCCCCACTTCCCTTTTTTTTGGTGGGTGAGGGAAGGGGGTGTATACTTAAGGGACATCACTGTTTTGTGGTGAACGTGCTGGACGCGATCGAAGCGAGAGAATAAAACTGTCGTCAATGTAAACTGTCATCCCTCGCGTGGCTCTAGGCATTTTGGAAGACTGTATGTCCTATCGACTGTCGCATCTTTCTTTCTTGAACAACATAATATCATCAGCATATTATGCACATTGTGTGGTAGCGTCATGGACGTAGTAGCGTCATGGGCCGTCCCAAACAACCACCCGGGTCTGATGAACCTACTGCTGCCAGAGGCGGAGATGAAGGTCTGGAATCCTTGACACCTCTCATGTCAAGGGTACCACATCAAAAACTAAAAACTGGAGAAATAGTTAGTATTTTTAACATATAATGGTTAATGGTTTTTCTTGCTAAAAAAAAAAAAAAAAAATGGCTTCACTTGTTGTCATGCAGACTGGAAGAAGAGCAGTGGCTCGAAAGCTTGCTGAAAAATAGACGGTGTTCTTGTGTTTTAATTGATATTTAAATAGTGGTAGTGTGTCTAGGTAGGTTAGGTAGGTCCGCCACCCCCCATTGCCCATTCTTTCTCCTAGCTAAAACATGTGATCCTGTAAAGTTATTTTGGGGCCTGTTTGCACTGTTAGGGCGACCAGATTCAGCTAGTCTGGATACTCTTGTTTCCAGATGAAGAGCGAAAAATTACAGTAGCTGGCTGATCCAAAACCCACATACGAGTAGGGCTCCCCCATTTTTATGTTTGTGGCGTCCTTCTGTCGTAGGTTTCTTTTCTCTTCCTTAGGTTTTCCTTTATCTTCCTTACGACTGGGTTTTCGTCCATTCTCACACAACCTCTCCATAGTATGGCATGCCGTAATCAACCACGTTGATTTGGCCGTCCAACCTGGATATGATGATGATGATGAGTGTATGCTTATGATGCCCAAGGGAACCTAATAGACAGACGTGTTAGGATAAAGTGGTGGCCTACTTTAACTATGTTTGGCGCTCCCCTCCCTGTTCACGTCGTGTTTTATAGGGGCCGTTGATTGGCTCCTGTCAAAACGTAATGATGCCAGATCCCTGATTATCATACACGTATGCCATCTTCCTCCACCCAAAGATTTAGACGACGATTCGAGGGCTAAGACTGGCCAAAATGGCGAACTCTCGCTTCCGTGAGGTATATTTGGACTTCGTGAGAAATCTGTCATGCTGTCAGGTGCAGCACCTTTCTTTATACCCAGGGAGATGTAGTGGCTGATTATGTTCTTGCAATTTTCTTTTAAATCACGCTAAACATGAGGCATTCCTGGTATCCCACCCCAGACTGTAGGCCTACGAATACAGATCACAATTTTTCCCCTCACCATGTTAGCTCAACATGAGATCAATGAGCTACCATTACACCTGTGACTATGGTACCCCATAGCGCTGGAACATTATCAGAGAAGACGTGCTGGTGTTACTGATCTGATTTTCTATTTCTTAGTTGAAATATTTAAGATGTTTTGGTGTGGAAAATCTTCGCTGGTATTGTTTCGTTCTCTTGATAGATGTTAACGTTCTCGGCCCAGTGCTGCAGCGTGGGGAGTTGGAGGCATTTTGGAAATTGCTCCCTTTCCCGCCGATTTGGTTCAAAATCCAGCAACGTTGTTTGGTTCCCTGGCGCGTAGAATTGTGGTCATCGTTCTCAGGGTCGGCTGAGATGGAGAGTCCGGACTTCCTGGAATCCTCCCTCCGTTGCTCTCCCCTCCCTTAGTCCCCTCCCTTTTCCCTGTACAGGTTTAAAAAAAACTCACTTTAAGCACGTCGCTCTCCTCTCCTCCCTCCCCTCTCCCATGTCCTCCTCCGGCCATCCATCCCCATCCTGTCCACCCCCCAACCCCAACCCCCACCCCTGCTCACCCCGACCACCACATACTGTGGGCGGATCCCAAGACTCTGCTTTGGATCACCCACCCCCCCCCCCCACTCCCCACTCCTTCAGCTCACGTGTCACTGTGAAAGGAAATCTGTGCAAGCCGATGGTTGCCGGTTGACCCATCAGTCAGAGAGTCAGGGTAGTGTGGCCATGGCGGTGATGGCGTCAGTTACACGAATGAACAATGCAGGATAAACACTGTCCAAGAGGGCGGGGGAGGTGGGGTGGTGGTGGGTGGCATTGAGGGACTGAGGAGCGAGGAGGAGGAGGTGGAGTAAAAGGGGCTGGGGAGAAGGGAGAGAGAGAGACCGGGTGGGGGGGGGGAGAAAAGAGCGAAAGTGGAGAGAGAGGAGAGAGAGAGAGAGAGGAGAGAGAGAGAGCGAAGGAGTTGGCGGAGAGAGAGACGGCGGAGAGAGAGAGATCGAGAGAGAGAGAGTTGGGGGGGGGTGGAGGTGGGGGTGGGGAAAAGTGAGCGAAAGTGAAGGGAGAGAGAGAGAGAGAGAGAGGAGAGAGATTGGAAAGAGAGATAGAGAGCGAGGGAGAGAGGGAGGGAGAGGAGGAGAGGGGAGAGAGCGGAGGAGGAGAGAATGAAGAGAGGGACTGAAGAGTGGAGAAAGGACTGACAGAGGGTGTACATGTATGTGGGGGAGGAAAGGGGGGGGTAGAGCAGACGCAATAGTCTTGGGGAGAGAGGAAGACGGAGAGATCGTTTATTGGATTTGAGGGAGATTGTCGGGATTAGGGGTGGTTAGAGGGGGGATAGATGTTGGAGGATTGTGCGTGGTGTCTGGTGGGGTTGTGTTACTGAGGGAGTCTGGGGGTGATTGGGGTGGGTTGGGGTCTGTATTTTGGTGTGTGGGGGTGTATCGGTGTGGTCTACTGAGGACGGGGTTCGTAGTGGAAGAAGGGCCATCGGATATTCTCGTGTGATAGCTAAATTTTCTTGTTTCTAAAGAGCCTTGGCGGTAAGATTGTCTCGGCTGTCTTGTCTATCTGTCTTCTGTGCAGTTGCTTGTTCTCATGTTGTCTGCTTTTTGCTGTTCTGGTTCTGTTCTTCGGTCTTCTTGTCTGTCTGTTCCTTCTTTTTTTTCTTTTTTTTTTCAGAAATCATATACACTAATGGAAATCTTAATGAAAACGATAATCTTCTGTTACTGTCATCCGATGCCAAAGACTTGATAGATAAGAAATACGACTCTATTTTGCACATGTTCACGGATGGTTCTGTTTTTAGGTAGTCCTGATGTTGGGGATTCTTGTGTAATACCAGCGCTCAATATTAGAAACCAAATTCCACATTTTTAAAGGATGCTCTATATTTACAAGCGAGTTATTTGCCATTTTGAAAGCACTAGATTTTATACTTGACATGCCTGTTATATACAAAGACAAATACTTAAAATCAT
>JADBJO010019871.1:0-22500 GCA_016801955.1 Conus betulinus | reverse complement strand
AATAGCGATTGCGGTACCATTTCACCATGCATGCACACACACACACACACACACACACACACACACACACACACACACACACACACACACACACACATTCCAGACCAAAGATGCTCACGGTGCCCATGCACATAACACACACATTCCAAGCCAGTGTTGAAGCACACGTACTCGAAGACAATGATGTTTGCTCAATCCATTCACCTGGCACTACTGGCGACGAGCGGAACCTAACATATCCCTTCTCACCTGTGAACTATGGGAGCGACAGTGGCAGTGCAGTGTGTGTGGTTCCTGTCCCCACTTCACTGCAGTTTTGACTGTACATCTTGGTACTTCTCAGTGTGTGTGAGAGACGGTCATCGTTGTCTGGTCTTCTTCTTCTCCTCCTTCCCTCGTTTCTTCTTCGTCCTCTTTCTTCGTCTTCTTCTCTTCTTCTTCTCCAGATTACTATCTTTCCACAAGAAGCGAGATCAGGCGATATGAAGGAGGAGGTATGAAAAGAGCCCGCTACGACTCTCTCTGTGCGGAATGTTTGCTTTTGACAACGTGTAATATGAACACCCGTCTGTTATCATGCTTTGTGTGTGGTGGACGTGTGTGTGTGTGTGTGTGGTGTGTGTGTGTGTGTGGTGTTGTGGTGTGTGTGCGTCGCCGTGCCAGCGCGTCGTGTGTGCTGTTGTGTGTAGCATGTGGCGTGTGTGTGTCTGTGTGTGTGCTCTGTCTGCTCTGTGTGTACCCCCATGTGTGTTGCCTGCGTAAGTACATGTAAGCGCCGGCCGCAGCGCGTGCGCGCACGTGCCGTGTATGTGTGGTGTGTGTGTTTACTGTAGTGCATGACGCGCCCATCCATATGCTGGGAAAGAGTGGAGAATGTTATTTGTAGAGTGACGTTTTATTTTGTGTGGCGTGTGGGTCGATGATGTCAGGTTTTTGGATATGTGCTGCTGCGCTGACATGTAGTGCAAAGAATGAGACAAGAGGACAGACGCGAGTCCGGGAAGCCCCAGAGGAGAGAGAGAGTGGAGAGAGAGAAGTAGAGAGAGAGGGAGCAGAGGGGATGAGAGAAAGAGAGAGAGCCGAGAAGAGAGTGAGAGAGAAGGCGGATTGACGGTGAGAGCAGAGAGAGAAGAGAGAGCGAGACATGGTAGAAAATACGATTTTACATTGAGAAGTCGCATCGAGTGACGCAGTGTGTTTCAATGTTGTACGAGTTTGTGGAGAAAGCGGAGGAAGAGCGGAGGGATGAATAGTGTTGTTACACCGGGAGGAGAAAGAAGCCCGGAAAGAAGAAGAAGAAAGTTTAGGAGAGAAGAAGAGAGGGGAGGAGGAGGAGGGGGAAGATGCGAGAAGGACCCTTCCCCACGCACGTGTGGTGTGTATTGTGTTGTGTGTGTGTGTGTGGGTTGTGTGTGTGTTAGTCCGTGTCGTGTGTGTCTATTGTAGTGAGAGGGTGCAGTTTTTTCCACCTTGAGAGTGGAGAGAGTGCCGTAGAGAGAGCCAAGCAGATTTGAAGCGTACGGTGTCTAGTGATATTTGCTCAGCGGTGATGAGACTGAGTCAGACAAAGTGTTTTGAGAAGCTGAGATTGATGCGTGTATGCCTGTGTGTGCAATGTGTAATGAGACGAGGTGTGTGTAGTGTGGGGGAGTGATGTGTGATGATATGCGTGTGCGAGGAGTTGAGCACGACGAGGGAGAAAGACGAGTGGGTCCGGGTGAGCGTGTTGTTTTGGTTTCGATGTGTGAGAGGCAGTTTCAAGTGGAGTTTGCTTGTGGTGGTGACTGACCCCCCTCAAGGACGGAGGAGAAGAGATCCGAGGAGAGAGAGTCGACTCGACCAGACCTAGGGAGCTAGCAAGACCCCCGTGATGCTTCCCGTTATGTTTTGTGATTGGGTAGAGAGCTAATGTTCCTCGTCTTCTTAGTAGGCGTGTGTTGTGGGGACACCTCTTTAGTCACGTACATGATGTGGTGCGTAAAGAGAGGACCAGAGAGAGTCGACTGATTTCGAGAGAGTTGTGAGGAGGACAAGGAGAGCGGACATCGAGATAGCATTGTCGTATTGAGAGAAAGAGTCTTTCAACAGGCACGTTGTTAGAGAGAGTCGTCGTGACGTGTCGCATGAGCATGGAGATCCGTTTGGAAGGGAGAGTGAGAGATGAGGCCGGGTGTGAGAAGTGAATGACGAAGGAGGGGAAAGGGACAGGGGCCAAAAGTGTATAGGAGTCGTATTGAGAAGGAGCCGAGTGAGGGAGAGGGAGGACCCAGAAAAAGAGAGAGAGAGAGAGGAGCGAGGACGGAGCAGGGAAGGAGGGAGCAGGGGAGCCAGAAGGGGAGGAGAGGAGTTTTGAGTTGTGAAGAGTGAGAGCGGCCGTATACTTCATGTGTGTGGAGAACCGCATGAGTGAGGAGATTAGTGTGTGTGTGCTCCTGGAACCCAGAGTCGAGGGCTATGAGACGTTGTACGGAGAGGGAGTTGGCTGTGTGCAGAAGTGTACCGGAGACGTGGGGTATGCGCGGAGAAGTGCGGTTGGAGGTGCGAACTCCGCTCGTGAGGGAACGTGTAGTGAGTTCTGAGGAGACTAGAGAGAGAGAAAGGCTGACACGAAACCCCCTCTTGGGAGGACTTAGGAGGGGGAGATGTCACGATTTATTTCAGAGGGGACCGGCCCACTTACCCTAGATCAGAGTGCCCAGAGCGATGCCGCCAAGCCTCTGAGAGAGTCTCTTAAGAACCTCACAGACCTGCCGAGAGAGAGAGGGAGAGTCCTGATAAGACACACATGGAGGGACGACAAACCCCCTGGAAGTTCAGAGTGTCCGAGAGCAGAGGAGACACGCAGGGCCGCAGGAGGGTGAGGCGAAGGTTTGGCCGAATGTTGATAGCCACCCCGGACGAGAGGGAGAGGAGTCCCCGAGACCCCGATCCCCGCCGAGGACCTTCCTCTAGGAGTGATGGCTGTGGGAGTCGGGATTGACTAGCCCAGGTTCTGATGAGATGAAGTGGGAAGACGGAGACGAGTGGTGGGGGCGGTGGGCGACGTGTTGATAGTGTATACGGGGCACTGACGTGCCACGTTTATCAGTCCTAGTGTGTGGTGTGTGTGACTTCAACAACATCTGGTATGTTCGCACGTCGACGGTAGGTGCGGGTGAGTACGAGAGTATGATGGTGTGGGAATGTAAGGTCGCTTGGGGTGAGCGTTGGGTGTGTGTGTGCGATTGTGTGTGTGTGTGGGGGGCTACGAGTGAGTTGTGTGGTGTGTGGGTGTGTGTGTGGCGTGGGCAGTGTTGTCTGTAGTGATATGTGAGCGGTAGTATTTCATCTTTTGCCACATTGACTTTGCGGCGGATACAGGTCTGCGAAGCATTACACTAGCCCACAGATCTATACATTATAGTAAGTCTGTTGTGTCACACGAGGTGGTTGTGAGGTGGCCGATTACTGCAATCACATAATTCGTCAGACAGTTTGGATGGAGTTGTTTTGGGTTCTTAATTATAAGGTGACGGTAGAGGGGGACCAGTGAATAGTGTTCAACTGGCATGGAAGCTGGATAGGTGTGTTGCCTTTCGTGAACAAAAAGGAGGCTGGTGTGTAGTGGTTGGGGTGTGATTACGGGTTTCCGCACATCGGTGTGTGTTAGGTGGTGTGTGAGTTCTTAAGTGGACTGGGGAGCATCTGACGTGGTGTGTGTGTACATAGAAGTGAGGAGTCCTAGAGAGAGATAGGAGAAGAAGAGTGGCTCGCATAAGTGTATGGGTGTCTGATGTATACACTGTGAGAGTGGGTGCGTCTGGAGAGTGTTATAGTGACATGTGGTGTGTCTGTGTGGGGAAGTCAACCTGTGGTGTGGGTAGACTCCCGAGTGCTGGCTAATTGCATCGCTACAGGGGGTTTATTTCCCTATCCAGAATGACCACATGTGTTCTTCCTGACCGGTTTAGGGCTGAGTTGGGGCTCTATCTAGGACTACTCGTTCTTGCCCCTGGAGGTGATTAGATTGAGTGCGACCGTACAATATATTGACGGTGGGGGTCATATCGGGTGGACTTGGGGGTAGAGATAGTTGAGGGAGGGTAATGTTGGAATAATGTAGGGGGAGTAGGTTTGGAGCAACAAAATATCGTTCTAGAGGTAGGCGTGGAAAGTATAGCTACCATTCTGGGTGAGAGGGGGGCTAGCGGGATTGGCTCGCGTCAGAGATTTAGGGCTGCGCGGCGGGGGGGTGTCGGGTTCTCCTGAAGATCTTGTGAGAGGAGTCCTAAGCTGACCTTTGTCCCCCTTCAGATCAAGATTGCACATCATATCTTAGTGTGTCTGCTGGCCTGAATTCAGATAGATCAGTGGTTTTTTTTTCTTAGAACAGGGAAATCTTCTGACGGGAAAATTTGGAAAACGTGAATTGGGCAATAACATCAATTTCGGATCCCTCTAGTTACGGGGGACCGTAGTGTTCTTGGGACGTAGGTAGCATTCAAGTAATTAACTGCCTAATTACTCAGCCAAGTAACCACGTAACCCTTCAGTCGCTCAAATAATGAAACAATAAAACCTTCACTGGCTGTATCTTAATCATTTGCTCAGGCCGCCGTGCGGTTTCATCACTGTGACTTAACCCTATCCGTCTCGCCAGCAAACAAGGGCGACGTTTACAAGCCAGTTTGTGTAGCGTGTTCGAACACAAGGAACCTGCAGGGCGCGCGTTAAACTTTATCCACTAAACACAATAAAAGACAGCAACGTCTGTAATCTATGTTTTTCTGGCATCGATTTTTTGATTACTCACCATAAAATCTGTGACAATACTGAATAACTGTTTCTGATTTCATTTTTTTAAGCGCCAGCACCTGCTTAGTTACAAAGTTACCTGAATAATGACCGTGGAAATTTGGTATATCACATTTTTCCAGTTGATAAGAAATTGGAGTTGTACAATAAAAATGTAAGAACATAGAACTTTTAACTCCCATTTACTAAAGTTGTTTCACGAAGATAGTACTCATCTGCCCTCACTCTAGGTAAAACATAGCCAAACCAAAGGCAAAAACCCATCGACATACCTTTACGTTCACAAAACACCTGAACCAGCGTCATAGCGTTCACCACACTCTGCTCAGTGAAGAAATGATCTCAGAGCCAGAACGCTGGGAGTATATAGACCTTCCACCCCCCTTTGAACGAGATCTTTTCGAGAAAGTCTTTTGTGGCCTGAGTCACAATGGAACACTAGAAGCGTCTAAAGTGCCTAAGATCTGGGTTCGCTGGGCTGCTCTTGAACGAACATTCTATCCCCCAGGGCCCGACAACCGGGGGGCGACCGCCATGTAAGTGGCTGGGTCTGTAGAAGTGCAGAGGAAACAGACCCTTCAGACTCTGTACCTAGGGCAAAATCCAGCATCCCACCTAAAAGATGTTTACCTTTTCCAAAATCTCAAGTCCACCTCAGCAAACACAACATCAACCACGGCTCCGCGGTCTCCCAGGGCTGTCCCCCCGGCCTATACTCAGTCTCCCCAGACCAAACCATCCAGACCAGCCATGGTCAAAGGGAGGCTCTCAAGAGCTCCTCAGCAAAGGCGACACCAATTACGATGTGGCTGAAGTCCAATGGCCTTCTCTCCAAACCAGTCTGCCCAGACCAGCCGTGGCAAATTGTCTGCTGAGTGACCAGCCTCTTAACTGGCATTCCAACCTACCAGCTAGGTTGCCCCTCACTGTGATTGTATCCCGCGTTTGAGGGGTTAACCACTACAAAAAGCTTAAGTTTAGAAGAACATGATTTTATAGAAGGTAAGTTTTCCATGCTGTTCCTCCAAAATATGTGAAGCTGAATTTGTAAGACTGTTACAGGGTCTTGGAAATGAAAGTTTGTGAACGTGTTTATTACATTGTTTGCAACGTTTCAGATAATTTTCTTTGCGGGGGGGGGGGGGGGGGGGGGGGGGGGGGGGGGGGGGGGGGGGGAGAGGAGAGAGAGAGAGAGAGAGAGAGAGAGAGAGAGAGAGAGAGAGAGTTTCAGAGGATTTAGTCATGAAATAGGTTAATTGCAGACAATCTCGAGAAGTGACATTTTCTCTGTATTTAGAGGCTTTATAGCCCCATCCCACCCCCATGTCCCCTACCCCCTCCCAAAACGGATTTGGTGCCTACGATATTTAGGCGTCATAAACTTATAGAACTAAATAACTGTAATCTGCTTTGTCCTTTCGACAGGTTATCACAACAATCTAAAATAAATGTCAGATTCCTGTGATTGTCTGTAGAAAAGATAAATCACATCACATGTTCGATATTGAAGTAAGGGTTTGCTTATTCGATTTTTTGGGCATGATCTCTGCTCCCACCCCCAGCCCCATACTCCCCCTTCCCACATGTCACCACCGCTGTCCTCCAACACCTCCACCAAATGCACACCTATGCAGAGAGAGAGAGAGAGAGAGAGAGAGAGAGAGAGAGAGAGAGAGAGAGAGAGAGTTTATTTGTTCTCTGCAAACTGCAGGGTAAAAAAGGAGGGTGTGACATGGGCCACGTGTTCCATAGTAGACAGCCAGGTAGTAGTTCCCTCACAGCTGAGAACAAGAAGGATCCTGACAATCATTGGGGCGGGAGGGGGGGGGGGGGGGGGGGGGGGGACGTTGTCCAAAGCCAAAGCGACTCAGATAGTGTTTCCCTCGTTTTCTGAATGCTTGGAAGCTGCTTCACCTGTAAAACTCTCACCACATTCTTTAAGCTGCTGAAGGGCATGTCTTGAACCTGGCATCGTTAGCCAATGGGCGGCCACGATTCTCGTGAACACGTGACGATGGCCGCCATGACACATGGACAGCCAATGAACACAGGTCAGCACTAGAGCCACTAAACCTGCGGCACACCAGGCCTATGAAAGATAGAAAGAAATAGGGACGGAAAACCAAGCACTGAAGCAGGTGAATTACACTTACAATTGATGTTGTACACCAGACAACCAGTCGGTGGTGCAGTGCAACAACGCCAACCCGTGGCATTTCGCCATGGCTATTTAACCTGTGACATGCCATAAATGAAACTGCGAACGAAATGAAACATGCGCAAATGGCTGGTTTGACTGACATACATCATGGCTGGTTTGACGGACATACATCATGGCCAAGATTCCATCATCAAGTTCATCATCCCTTATACAGGTAAGTTAGTTTGTTGGTTTGTTTGTACATCTGTTTTTAAGACAGGACGATTAGTTCTTCTTTCCCACCTTGGATGGTTATGGTAGGGTTTTGGAAAGTAGGCCCCTAAATTTGTGCAGGTATTTAAAAAAAAAAAAATCAGCCACATTCGACAGAGGGAAAAAAAGGCAGTTTGAGACACCCCTAACACACTCGATCTCTGATCTCCCCCCCCCCCCCCCCCTCTCTCTCTCTCTCTCTCTCTCTCTCTCTCTCGTGTCACATTTAGTGTTGGTGACGGAACAAATTGAGAGGGATTTCCATTCACATCTCCTTTACTGTTTTCCTATCTGGTTGAAAAAAAAAAAACAAAACAAAACAAAACAAAACAACTTCAACAGTTCATACTGCGAAAGATTTTCTTTTGTGTGGCTCCAGTGCAAAATCCTTCTGTCAGATATTAGCCCATTTCTTTCATATCTCTCTCTCTCTCTCTCTCTCTCTCTCTCTCTCTCTCTCTCTCTCTCTCTCTCTCTCTCTCTCTGCATGCGTGTGTGCACGCATTTTGTGTTTTCTTCAACCAAATTCATATTTTACAGAGAGAAGCAATCATACCAGAAGACGAGACCAAGTGATGTCTTCCCATATGAAATCCCATTTCAGGGGAATAGTCTTAAAGATTTGCTTTTGTATCCCCATCCCAACCCATCCCCCATCCCCTATCACCACCTCCCACTCTCAAATACCGATGGAAAGAAAAGCTCTTGTACAGGAAAAATACATAAAAAGTAATCTTGCCGAACTGTCTTCCATCAGAGGCAGTGTCATTTTTGATGATAAGAAGCTGTCCCGCAGGAAGGTACGAAAGGTAATCTTGCTAAACGGTCCTCCCACGTGAAGCAGCCTCATGGCTCATGTGGAATGTTCCAAATCCTGGAAACGCCATTTGTCTCCTCCCCCAGCTCCCTCCCTTCCCCGCCTCCTTTCTCCTTTTTTCCAAGTCATCCCTACCCCCATGCCATAATCCACAGCTCCATCTAATTGTTCCCCTTTTCCTTCCTCCTCTGTCTACACACACACACACAAAGAGTGTGTGAGAGTGTGTGTGTGTGTGTCTCTCTCTCTCTCTCTCTCTCTCTCTCTCTCTCTCTCTCTCTCTCTCACCAATCATCCACTTTGAATGCAGTTGTTCATATGGGGTCATCAACCCCACACCATCCACTATCTCACCCTTCTCCTCCAATACCGTTTTTGTTTGCTGCTTGCTTGTTTGCTAATCTCAAGTGTAAGGATACCGTACTTTTGGGATCTCGCTCTCGCTTTCTCTATGTCATATGTCCATACGATTTCACTGTATTTTGTACACATGTTTGGCGAAAATACGTTGAATGCCATGGGATTGGGATGGGGAAGGGGGGGAGAGGGAGGGGGGCGTGTTGGAAAAAAAAAATGTCGAGACGAAGCCGTAGTTAAACTTGCGGTGTGTAGCCATTGTGTTGGCACGTCATGACCAAAGATCGACAACTCTCGCGAGTTGTGTGTGCGAACTGGCATCAAGGCCAAAAACGACGTTGGAAACAATAATGGAGACCACAGGCTCTGAAATATCGCGGAATAAAGTGAAGTGAGAGCCTGAATTTGTGCCAATGTTGATAAATCAGTTTTGCAAGTAATCTGTGTTGGAAAATCTTTTTACGGTTGGGCACGGTAAGATCTTGCAGTTCTGTATCAGGCCCCGGCTGACTGCTTTTTTGATGAGTGAAAGCCAAGGTGAGGAGCACTCGAGTGAGTATGAAATATTAAAAAGGCATTGTGATTTGCCTGGAGTTGTCAGTCCTTGGTTTTATTGAGGAAGGTTCAGTACACCGGAACTTTTAACTGCCACTACCTCGGTGTTGGCTGCCTTTTTTCATCCTACTGACAGTGGTAGATCTAGTGACAGACTCAACCTGTGCCAGGGGTTGGGAAGAATCCTGACGAAACCCCGGTAAGGTAGAGTGCGTTTATATTGTGAAAGTGCAAGTGCTTAATTATATAAACGAACTTCTTCAAAGTGTAGGGAAAACTTTCATGTAAAACACAAGTTGGCATCTTTTAGTTCGAGTACTTTCTGAATCTTTGACGGAAAGATCTGCCTTCAAATGGAATGTATAAATTTACTTTAGTGAAGTTTGAACAGAGGGACTCTAGACTTTTGTTTGCACGGGTACTACCAAGTACTACCAAGTAATCCCCAACATTTGATGGATGAAAGTACTCTGTCTGTTCGTCTCTCTCTCTCTCTCTCTCTCTCTCTCTCTCTCTCTCTCTCTCTCTGTGCCTCTCTGCAGCATTAAAAAAAAAAGTGTGAAAGATTGCTGTTCTCTCCCTTCCACTCACTTCCCTTAAAACAAAAACCAAAAAACACACAAAAAGGAGTTTTTCCATAGGGGGTTTATATGCAAAACCTTTCTGTCAAATAATGCTTCACTTCTTATGTGATTGCGTGCTCTTTTGGCCTTTTCTTTTTTTAGTATTTTCTTCTATTCTTCTGTTTATTTATTTTGATGCCAAGTTGACAATTATTTATTTTACAACCAACTTTTCTTTTGGACAGAGAGGAGCAGAAAATGTCTTTTGTACACTACTTTCTATAAAAAAAAAGTCGTTTTCATCAAATGACAAGGACCACTTGGATATAAAAAAAAAAAAAACGCTAACAGTAACGCTGTTCTTGCATGACAAGGGATCCTACCATGCCATTAAATGTCAAGAAATTTGACAGAAAGCTCTTATTTAAGAGGAATACAAAAGAAAATCTGTCTGCTCCCAGGCCCCTTCCCTATCTCCTTCCATGTCATCAACCAGTTAGCACCACGCACGCATGCGACATGCACGCACGCACGCACGCACGCACACACACACACACACACACACACACACACACACACACACACACACACACACACACACACACCATCCTCCTTCCACCCCGTCTCTCTACACAGCCTTCTCTCCCCTTCTTCCTGTCTATCTCCATTGAAGACAGTTGATTGTTTAGACAGCTGCTCTCCCCCACTCCCCCTCCTCCTCCCTATTGTGATAATTGTATAAGGTTTAAAAGTCCCATATTTTGTGCGGTCTCTTGGCTTTACACATGAATTCTCGCCGTCTTTCTTTTAGGATGTGAAAGATCAGATTGAAAGTGAATTAAAAGCAATCTGAATGTTCTACAAAGTTGAAAAGAAATAAAGTTGACATATTTCAACAAGTTGGCCTTAAGGTTTGAAGGAAAGAAGCACTTTCTTGAAGAATTTATATAGTGGGGGTGTAAATCTTCTTCCCTCAACTCTCATCCCCAACGTAGCCCTTGCCCATAAACAGCTTCAGATGAATATCGAATACAAAGAATCATATACAAACTGGCTCAATTCATTGGATGAACAGGAATTGAAGGTAGGATGAGTCTTTCTTTAAAAGTATAGAGTAATAATCCACCCTTTCCTCCTTTGTCTGTGCCATTGGCATATAAAAAATGGTGAATAGTTTGTTTTAAACTTATGAGATCAGTTTAACAGTTTGAGTTTATTTCCTGAGAAAATGTTCCTTTCTTACATGCTTCCACTATCATCCCCACCCCACCCTACTCCTTCTCTTGTACAGGCACTTCTTTCCTTCATATATGAAGGCATATTTAGCTGCAGACAATAACTTCCACTTCCAGTAACTACACTCTATATGATAAGGAAACAAGAGTGCCTTTTGGTTTCAGTATATCAGCTTCAGTGTATTGGTGAACAACTGCTCTTGTGTCTGGGGGTGCTGGGGGGGGGGGGGGGGGGGGGGGAGGTGGAGGGGGGAACAAAAGGAAACTTTTCCTTTTTTTTGACTTGTGTAAGCGTACACATTACAGAGAGAGGACGAGGAGGAGAAGGTCAAAGGCAGGAAATGATACCACATGTGGCAGAGTGGTTTGAAATTTGAATGAAACAGTTTGGGGGTACATCTAGCAGAGCAGGATAGTTTGTCAATTTTTGAGTAAATATCTTTACCAAGGATGGGGAGGCAGAAGTGGTAGGGAGAAGAGGAGAGGAGTGGGAGTGGGGTCAAGATAGTCCTTCGATTGAGACTATAAACAGAGGTTCCTGTGTAAGAATGCACACACGTCATGTTTTTCACATGTGTAAAATCCCATCACCAACTTTTGGAAGAGAGGGCCACTTTGGCCATTGGTATGGGTAACACATATTCTCCATGGAAAGACTGAAGACATGAATGAAAAAGGGATCGACTGACAGCCTGAAACAGTGAAAGACATGGGACATGACTGAATGTAGTGCCAGCAGACAGCTCTTCATTGGATCTGCCCAGATAGGCAGCTGCTAGTGTAAAGGAAAGCGAAGATTGTAAAGCGTTTAGAGCTTAGTCTCAAATGGAGGATAGGCACTGTGTACTAGTAGTAATAATATATAATGTAGTCTTAACAGTGCTCCTGCCACATGACTTTGATCCCACCTTCACTTGTCTGTTCATCAGATCGGTAATTTTGGATGAAAACATTGTATGGGGGAAAAAAAATCTTCCCCCTTCCCCCCCCCCCCCCCCCCCTCTGTATCTCTCTCTTTAGAGCAGGCTATGATGCCTAAAATCTGGATCCTTGACACTGTTTCTCTGTCTTTTCTGTGTGTGTGTGTGTGTGTGTGTGTGCGTCAATGTGTGTGTAGTCATGCATGTGTGTGTGTGTGCTCTCCCTGTCTTTTATGTTATTATTATTATTATTATCACTGTTCCATTTGTTTCTTTTTTTCAGGAGAAAAAAAATATAACACCCCTGCTCTGTCTTGGTCTTTCCATGCTTCTTGGATCTGGTCGATGATTGATTGATCAATTGATTGATTGATTGATAGGTCAATTGAAAAACAAAAACTGCCCACTAGTAAATTTATCCATTGATGAACAAGCCAAGTAACTAGCCAAAGAGACAACCACATAGCCATCTGAAATTATTCAGTATTTGTCACTTTCTTGTTGCAGACCCCCCCCCCCCCCCCCCCCCACCCCATCATCATCCCGCCATTAATGCTCATCTGATTACCATATTTTTTTTTTAAATGACAAATTGGATGAGGGAACAGTTAACGGATACCCTCTGCCTTCCCCCAACTTCCTCATTCCATCCCTTTTTCTCTAATGATACATGTGCATTGTCTCAGTAGATGACTTGATAGGGTTCACTGCTGAATAGACTGACCAACCAACTCTCCGACCTGACTCTGTAGCTTATTAATTTGTCTCTTTTATTGTGTAATCAAAACAGGAACCAGATCTGAGAGACAACACGTCCAAATCCTCATGGAGCGCCCATCTAGCAGCCCATTGTTCTGAGGCACGTGGAGGTGAACCTTTTCCATGAGGTGAGCAACGAGCGCAGACCTGACTGTGACCAGGCAGTGGTTTCTACCTCATTGATGTTAAGCTCTTTGGCCAACTCTGTCCTGATGTCCCAGTCCAGGTGGTCAAGGAAACGGTGAATGACCAGTTCTGCTGGGGATGAAAGTTCTGTGTCCTTGCTGAAAAGCAGCCCAGAATGTTGCAATCTATCTTCAGGCCACCATCTGAGAGGGTCACCGGGAAACACCCCCACACCTGAGAAATGGCTTGGGTGGCTCACTGTTTGCTGCATCCCTGCCCTCTGTATGGCTCCAACGGACAATGGACCCCACATATGGGACATTGGAACATGTCCTCCCCAGAGCTCTTCGCCCTGGTGTTGTGGAGCTGATCCATGATGGAACGGGACACCTGCACAACCCACATGCAGGTGTGTGCTGTTTTGCCATGGGCAGGTGGCCCAGAGAGGGTCGTCAACCAAAGAGAGACCCCTCCTGACCACTGATCACCCAGATGAGGAACCAGAGCCTTTGTCGCAGCAACAGCCTGTCCCGTCTTCTGACGCCTCGGACATCGACTGTGGAGAAGAGATGTGAGTGATGCCACGTCCACGTCCGAGGGCATAGGCACCACTGGCACCTGGTCCCCTCATCCTCTCTAAATGGTGTTCTCCCTCCACCAGCCCCAGTCCCCGCTCCATGGAGGTCACAATGCCTCAGGAATAAGGTAAAGGACTAGATGAGACAAGATTGAAAATACATACATGCATGCTACTCTGCCCTCCACAGACAGAAATCATGACCCGTGATTATGCACCAAATATCAGTTTTCTTGCTACATCATTTTTCCCATGTTTGCTTATTCATGTTTGCTTTTAGCTACTGTTTGATTCTCATGTAAGTAATTTTGCTCCAAACCCATGGTGACCATACTCAATAGCTGATGCACAGGCTTAGATGCACAAACCAAATGAATTTAACTTTTGGCATGATACATGAAGCATGACTGAGTAGGTGTCCACGACATTTATCCCCCTTCAGTTCAAAATTCCTGCATGGTGATGAAATCCTAATCCAGCCTCAGAATTGTGGAAGTTGGGTTTCGATTTGAAAGGGGGGGGGGGGGGGGGGGGGGGGGGGGGTAGAGGAGAGTTGGGAGAGAGACTGGATGGTGATGGAGTAGGGTGTAAGGAATAGAGAAAAAGGTGAAGATGGTGGATCCCTATCAGGCCAGGAGCATACAGATGGAGCCTAGTCAGTTATGTAATGTTTTTTATTTGCATAGGAGAAGAGTAGGCAAGGAGAAGACAGTGCCTGAAAAGAACAAAATAAAATATTTCAAATTACATGGCAAGCAAAATAATAAAGGAACACAATGTTTATAGTGTGGTATATTTGAATTAAAAAAAATCAGATGGTTTGACCATTAAGCTGGTATTATAGTTACTCTTTTCCCAATAAATTTTTGTGGTGACCATATGCAAGTCAAACACACAGTTGAGAGTTTTATCTTCTCCACCAATTATTCAATAGTACTGTTCCTAACGGCCATTAACCACAATTAGTCAGTTTACCTGCAGCCCCTTTAATACATGCTATTGGCTGCACAGACAGTAGCCGGAGGTGCTGTTCTCACAGGAAACAGTGTATTGTGCCATAATAAAGTGTCGCCTACTTTACTTTCAATCTGCCAACACATGGACTTATGGGGGTGGATTTTTCTGTGGTCTGCGACCATGGACAGCTCCTTCTCCCCAGGCTGCACATGGGATCACTGTCTCGGCCTGAAACACTAGCACTCAGACCACTCCTTAAGATTTACAGGGAAAGGGTGAAATTAAGAAGGGAAATACACTAATAACATAAGAGAAATGAATCTATTGATGGAAAGAAGCTAAACAAGCCCCATGAGAGATTCGAAGCAGGGACTTTCTGTTTCTTTGACATGTGCGTTATCCACATGGCCACATGAACTCAGAACTCAGATGGTTTACTTCATATAAAGGCCATTGCCCCTTATGAAGGGGGTATGGAGAAAGTAACAACAGTGTATGAATTTACATAACACATCAAAGACTGGATGAACTTCTCATTCACAAAGTCATAACTGATCGAAATTGAAATGCCATGAACAAGTAAATCGAGAAATTTCTTACTACACTTTTCATTTTGAAATGCCATAAACAGACTTAACTGAATTGACAGAGATCCCTGGAAAACTTAACTGGTATATATTGCACTCTTAGACTAGACAACTTGCAGCAACATAAAACAAAAAATGCAGTTCGTCTTCTTTTCCATCATTGCAGAGTGGACAAGTCTGATCCATTCCAGTATGTTCACAGCAGCAATACCAGTGTTGTGCAATGTCTGAAATTCCAAGTCAAAATTTGGTCATAATTAACTTCAAGTGTTTGCCTAAATCCATTTGCAGATAAAGTTTGACATCGTGAACTGTACAAAATGTCTGATACATGGTAAATCTATTGCTATTTTTGACGTGAGCGTACCATTCTTGCCACCTGCATGCAATCAATCTTTTTTTAAATTCACAAAGAAATAATCTATCATTTTGCACGCCATGGTTCATCCAAGCATAAACAAATCCAAATTTATATAATTGCCTACGGATATTTGACACCCAGTTTCTTTTATCTCTTACATCTAGGTCATATAACATCGCGTAGGTTTTCCGTGGTAATCAATAATTTCATTTTAGTAATTTCAACCAGTATCGAATACAGCTTAATACAGAATTTAAATAAATAGGATATCTATTGGTCTCTCCATCAGCCAAGATCATTGGGTGTTCGCATTTCGACTCCAAAAATTTCTTGAAGGCAAAAAGATGTACTTTTTGGCAATGGCGGGCTGCAACGTCTAGCCCCTAAAGTTCTGCACCGTATTGAGCAATGGGTTGAACCTGGGAATCAAATAACTTCAACAACAAATCTAAACTAGAATTCTTCAAAACATGAAGTTTTCTCATAATACAAAGCAGAGCTTTCTTTGCTTTACTTACCAGGCCATTGCATGCTAATGTGAAGCTGAGTTTTGTTGAAAACGGTATACCCAAGTATTTATTTATAAGCATTTACCACAGGCATCACAGCATGGTTATACTCCAGTGTTCTCTCACTGCTAAATAACCACCTTTTTGAACACAATTATATTGCTCTTACCTAAATTCACTTTCAGATCAAGAGAAAAAGCTGCATGTTGCAGACTATTTAACTGGGTTTGCAAACCAGTTATTGTCTTTGATAACAGTACAACATCATCTGCGAGTAGTAAGATAAAGAGCTCAAAATAGTTGATTGTAAACATTGCACCATGCTTACCATTTTGAATGATTTCTATGGCAGTGCCACATGAGCCCCTCTGAGAGAGACTTCTTGTTTGCTCTGCAGACATTACAGAGACATGGTTCCCTGGGTTCCACTCCAGTTTGGGTCAGCCAACGACTTCACCTCACACCTTAATGCCTGACTACGCTGGTGTCTGCTGATCCCGTTTCCCATCTACACATCTTCCTCCTCAGGCACTTGGACATCTGTCATGGAACACCAGGATAGAGCACCAGGGACCCAGACCCTCTGTGTTTGTTCCTGACTTTGCTGAGAGAAAGACATGATAGAAATCAACAGGTGAAACACCTTCCAAGTGTGTATCCTGTGGCATTTCTCTGTGGAAATGTCAGTGATCCAGACTGTGTGCCATGTGAATAGATGTGCTCATCATCATTGCTGACCGTGGATTGGTTGGACATGTATGTCATTGTTTGACGTTTTGGATGGTGTTGTATTATAATCAGTAACATGTATGATGGACTGAGTGAATGATCTCCTCACTCGCATATAGCAGAGCTTAATCTAGAGGGCGGGATTGGTACAGTCCCCCGAAAATCTGTTCCATCCCGCAATTATTGAGTCTTAATGCGGGCAGACTCCAGCACAGTTGCAGGACTGCCTGCCCTGTTCACTGATAGTTGTGGGCGCTCGTTTGTCATCTGCTTGAAAAAAATGAGCAAGAGCAAACGATTTCTTGATATTTCATTGGCTGTTAGTGTAAATCAACCAATCGGCGGCATTCATCTCCTCCATCTCGATCACCTACGAGAAGTTGCGAGAGTTTAAGGCGCCATATTGGATATTTTCCAAATGAAGCGTGCACCCACCCAATTCGACTTAACTTTTGTGGAGGAAAAAGCGAAAAAAAAAAAGATTCTGTGCCATGCGAGGGTGGAGAAGATCATGAAGAAACCGTGACTACATCCAAAATCTTGGTGAACCAGCCTGAAAAGAGTGCCAGTGTAAGGGAACACTGGTTTCAAAGACGATTGGCTGAAGAAGTGGCCCTTGACGGGGGGGGGGGGGGGGGGGGGAGTGCCCTCCTTTTTTGATATGAGGGTGGGACTGCCCCCCTTTTCTAAAATCCTAGATTAAGCTGTGATGTAGTTTTATATTTGAAAGGGTCTATATAAAAAAAAAGGGTGTTCCACATCACTCTTTCCATCTTTCCTCTGCTATTCCATTTCATTGTGTTCCCTGTTTTCATCTACTCATGCCTGGATTCCAATATCCAAATAGAAATTTGAACATAATCCCAATTTTGTTCCACTCATGAAAATACATGTTCTTCCAAACTTTGCAAAATACCAATACTGATAATGGAATTGATTGTGATCTATGTAGATTCCTAGACAATCCCACCATAGATTCCTAGACAATCCACCATGGACATTTTAAACACTGCTTATTTGTTCTGAACTTACCTTTCAGCCAGGACTCCACCACCTCTCTGGCATTTAAGACTTTTCATTTTTCATCAGAACATTTCCAAGTGTGAGGAGGACTTGTTTGCATTACTTATTGCTCAGCTGCTCATGCTCAGGAATGTTCAAAAACGTCTCTCAGACAGTTCCCTCAACTGATGATGAAACCACAGCCCTGGTTCTGGCACACTGATCAATCCAAGCATGAGAATTTTGTCATTCTGACTCCCTTTCTGCTTTGGAGGACATGGCTGGTCTCTCAACCATCCCTAAAAATTTTTTTAACTTTACACATGTCTTAAACCTGATGCCTTAAACCTTGTTTTTGCTTCGTTTCCCATTCGGTTTCCATTCAAAGCAGTGAGATGGCCAAGAATCCTGCAAGTTAAATTTTGACCAGATCATCTATCCCCAACACAAGCAAAGAAGCATGAAACCCAAAATTCACAGTTGTGTCAAAGACCTGTGGTAAGAGGTTTGGAACACACATTTTTTTTTTTTTCCAGATCTGTCCAAATTTGAAAGAATTCCTACCATCTGTCACTGTTATTGGATAGATGGAACAGTTTTGTCCTGATGACACACCAGTCTACTTTTTTTCACACACAGCAGTACAAAGAGTGAGGGGTTCCATGGTGCATACCAGATATGTCGCTCACTATAAAACATGTGGTCATAGGAAGATGGAATTTGCACAACAGTAGACATACACACTTTAGGGTATATCCACAAAGACCTTGGTCATGGATTTTCCACAAGATTTAAATTTTGAGTGTTTGCATTTGATTTAAACAAATGTGGAAGAAAGATCCTGTTTTAGAGTGTTTTGAGTATGTTTGAAATGAACTGGTGTATTATTTAAAAGAACAGAAAAGACTTACATGGGACAGCTTTTCATGAAGTGATGGCCCTAAATTCCCCACCCCCCTCCCCGGTGGTCTGCTGGACTGCAAGAACTGAACAACTTCCCCCACCTTCGTTTCAATAACAGTAAATGTCGACTGATCTTCAACCATACCAGAACCTCTATCCATGAGTAGTGTAGTGTGTTTCTCATGATGTTGGCCAGTACTTCCCCTGCTGGTCTTCCACACAGAATTAAAAAAGTCTTATCCCAATATCTTTCCCATAGAAATTGCTGTGGTAGTCCACTGCCTTCCACACACACACACACACACACACACACACACACACACACACAGAGCTTTGCTTTTGCAAGGAATCCGTGTTTATTGCACGATGTGTTGGTTCAGTGACTCGCAGTGACAGCATCCGATGTAGTCACTTTGTATGTATGCACTTTATTTGGGAACCGACTACAGTAAAATATCAGAACTTTGAAAACAGAAGTGGAAGACATGCTTTACACTGAGTGTTCAATGTAAAGTATTCTCACACTGGCTTTGTCAACGTCTAGAGTATGTAGTATTATCCTGACATATTCATCATGACAATGAGTGTTCAATGTACTGTATTCTCACACTGGCTTTGTCAAAGCATGGAGTGTATAGTATTATCCAGCTGTATTCATCACACTGAGTATTCAACGTACAGTATTCTCACTCTGGCTTTGTCAAAGTGTAGAGTAATAAAGTATTATCCTGCTGTATGTATCAAAGGTGTACAGCATCCCCCTGCATTGACAAAGTTTAGAATATAACCCTACATCACTTGTCAAAGTTAACAGCACTATCCTGCTGACTGTAACTTTTCAGTCCTTTGTTACCACAGCCCAGCCAAGCACACAGGGCCTCTTCAGGGCTGTCAACACGCAGGGGAAAAGGGTCACATAGAATCATGTGGTTGGCTGGGCTGTCACTGAAACCATCCCTACCTTTCCAAGTGGAACGAGCTGAATAGTGGGCTAGAACAACACTTGCATTACTCTCTTCTTGAAATTGTTACCACTTTGTTCTAGATATGATGTATGACTTGCCAGCATTTCATTTATTTATTGTAATTGATTTTTTTTTTTTTTTTGAGGGGGATGGGGGCGAAATATCGACCATGTAATGAAAGTTGTAGACTCTGTCGAGTTGATACTAGCTGTTCACAATGCAGTCTCTATTTGTCATGGATTTCTGTGTTTCATTTTTGGACACATTATTGTTGTAGTTTTTCTAATCTTAACTGGTGAGAACAGTCAAGCAGAATGCCTGGCACCATCAGCACAGCTTGGTCTTATGACATGCAGCCTTTTTTTTGTTGTTGTCGCTACCTGGCATTTAGACAGTGAAAATTGTTCACACTGTCCAGAGTGGACGCTGGGCGTTGCTGTCTCCAGTGGCTGTTTGCTATGGCATTGACATTTTTGTCATTTTTTCTTTTCACTTTTTATCTGGTGAAAAATCAGTGAAATGCCAGTTATTCTCTGTGTAGCCTATTTCTATGTCTTAGAATGTCAACAGCTTAGCAAAACTGCTTGTGTTTGTTTCTTTTTCTGAATTTTTTTTCCCCATGATCTGATTTGCTTTTTTAAGTGATGGTTTTGTGTGATTAAGTTTGACAGCCCTGAAAAGGCTCTGCTTTGTGGGCTGGGTCATAAGGATTACTTTTTATGTTTTTTAACCTGAAAACTTGAACCCTACATGCTGTTTGGGGTACAGTTGACTAAGAGCAAAATGTATGATTTTGTCTAGTTCCTTTCTTGTCTTCTTTAATGTGGTGACAGCCCTGATATGGCCCTTTGCAGTCAGCTGGGCTATAAGCAACATTACCTTACCTTACGTCTCCCTTCATCCCTTCTTTTCCCACTCCTCTTTCATTTTTCCTTCCAGACTTTCCTCTATCTACCCAAATGATCCTATTTTCCCTTACTGACCCCGATCCTGTTCAGCCCAACCTTTACTTTCTTTGCCATCACCACATAACCTCCCGTTGCCCACATACACTCATGCACAGTCGTACTCGCAGGCACGCGCACAGTATGCATGTTTGCGTGTGCTTGCTCTCCTTTAACATATCCTTTCTCATTTTCAGCATTTTCCCTTCTATCCCAACTCATTCTCCTCATTTCCCGTTATTTTTTTCCAAGTGGGAACATGAACAGGAATGGCCACATGCCTTGTTATTGCCATTGGTTGTAGACTCCATTCCCTGCCATGTCCATCTCTTTTCACCCTACCATCCATATCCACAGCATACCTTTTGGAGAGAGAGAGAGAGAGAGAGAGTGTGTGTGTGTGTGTGTGTGTGTGTGGATGCCATGTTCGTTTTGAAAGTGCTGCTCTTTATTAAGAATGAACGTAGACCAACTCCAGTGTCTGCAGTTACATTCAAAACTCTCATTATTCCATATCTTCTTCCAATGCTCGAATTTTATTTCCATTTCATTCCCTCTGACATATTCGAACCATCCACACCCTTTCTCATCTCTTTGATATCTTGTCTCCTTCTTACATTTTTTTTTCTTCAGCATTTCAATATGCCTTCCAAATCCCCCTGTTCATACCTTTTAATAGAACTATTCTAGAAACTGGGGCTTTGCCACTGATGTTCTGTATACCAAGTTATTCCATCCTATTCTTTTCACTTCCATTCTATTTGCCACTTCTCTGATGACCAAACTTGGTTTCTATGTCCTGTTGTCCCATGTTTACTTTTCTGTTAGTTCACTGTTCCCATATTGCCAACCTGGCTGTTTCACCTGATGCTGCACACTGCTGTTTCTTCTTTCCCCCAGCTCAGTAGGATTTCCTAGTATTTCTGTCTTCTGACGTTCCTGCTGCTTCTCTCATATGTTCACATCTTTTTCGTAAAAGTTATCAACGTTACAAGCCAGAATACTTTTAAACATAGCAAACAGGGTGGAAAGTAATGCTTATTGAATACACAAAAGAACATAGGCTAAATCAATTTATGACAGATTTATCTTCTCTGGAAGTCACAAACTTGAAATGAAAATGCACAAAACAGTATTCCAGTGCCTTACAGATTGTGGTCCACTTCTTCCGTTTAGGGGAAGAGGGGTTGTGTTTCTCACCATTGCACTTTTTCCATGCCCTGTGGAGGTGGGAATCAGGTGAATGGGCGCTTCACTGTTTTTCCAGCTCCACAGTAAGATTGCACCTTTCTGCCGCCAGCTTTGTCCTTATTCCTTAAACGTGAAGCAATTTTGCTTAAAGTTTGGGTTCCTACACCTTTTTGACCCATCTGGAATTTTTTGTTTAAAGCTGTTGCTATTTATCTCCCTTGTGATCTGTAGCTTGGAATGAGGAGGAGGATGGGCGCTCCACTTCTTATTCCCAGCTCACTGCAATATCAAATTTGTATCTGCAGGCATGCACTAAATTTTATTTCCATGGTCAGCTGGACTGTACATGCAAGCTGAACGGTGCAACACTAAATTTAAACTGAACTGTGCAACTATAAATGAAAACTGAACGGCACTACTATAAATATAAACTGAACAGTGCTATGATAAATGTATACTGAACGGTGATACTGATAACTGTAGATGTAAATTAAATAGTGCTGCTGTAAATGTCAACTGAGCAGTGCTTAATTCCAGTTACAAGCCAGAATACTTATAGGAAACAGGGTGGAAAGTAATGCTTATTGAATAGACAAAATGCTTACAAATAGACAAAAGAACATAGGCCAGATCAAATTTATGACAGATTTATCTTCTCCGGAAGTCACAAACTTGAAATGAAAATGCACAAAACAGTATTCCAGTGCCTTACAGATTGTGGTCCACTTCTTCCGTTCAGGGGAAGAGGGGTTGTGTTTCTCACCATTGCACTTTTTCCATGCCCTGTGGAGGTGGGAATCAGGTGAATGGGGGCGCTTCACTTGTTTTCCAGCTCCACAGTAAGATTGCACCTTTCTGCCGCAGCTTTTGTCCTTATTCCTTAAACCTGAAGCAATTTTGCTTAAATTTGGGTTCCTACACCTTTTTGACCCATCTGGAGTTTTTTGTTTAAAGCTGTTGCTATTTATCTCCCTTGTGATCTGTAGCTTGGAATGAGGAGGAGGATGGGCGCTCCACTTCTTATTCCCAGCTCACTGCAATATCAAATTTGTATCTGCAGGCATGCACTAAATTTTATTTCCATGGTCAGCTGGACTGACTAAACAGTGCTACAATAAATGTAAGCTGAATGGTTGCAACTCTAAATTTGAACTGAACGGTGCAACTCTAAATTTAAACTGAATGGTAATACTATAGATATAACTACATAAAATAACAGTGCTACAATAAATGTAA
>JADBJO010019870.1:5000-32404 GCA_016801955.1 Conus betulinus | reverse complement strand
TGTGTCTTTTCTACAGGATTGTCAGTCTTTCTTTAGTATGTTTTAATGTGCCTTTCGTAAATTCCGGGTTCTCCTTCTGTAGAAATATTCTATTAATGGGTTTTCACGGGTTGGTTATTTGTCCTCCAATTTTTCAAGTAAGTAGTCTTCTTTCTGATGCAGGGTTAGTCTATCTGTTCGTAAGGATTGTTAGATTTTAACCGTAAGGGCTTAATGGAGGGTTTAGTGTCCTCTTCACAGGGCTTTGCAGTCTTCCTTGCGCCTTCCCCGCTACCCCCCCCCTCTCCCAATCTTCTTTTAATGGGATTTAATGTCCCCTTTTTCAATGAGGTTGACGGTCATCCTTTTTATGCGTTCTTCAAAGGGCTTAAATATCCTTTTTTGATATGATGAGTGCCCTTTTTTCATAATTTTGTTTTTTATGAGTTATTGACCTCCTTTGGGTTTGCGTGTCCTTTGTTATGGGGTATAGTGTTCTTTCTAGGGTTTGTTCCAGGGTTTTTAATGTCCTGGTTTCATAGGTCAGTGGTCATCATTTTTCTTCTTTGGATTATCTTTGTCGTATGGCCGACAGTCACTTTTTAAACTCGCTTGTGTGTCTTCGCTGGTCTTGCTATCATCTTTGTTGGTGGGTTTGTGCCAACTTTTTTGCTAGTATTGAGTGTCACACAGGATTTAGTGTCCCAGGCTCATAGATTTAGCAACCTGGTCTTAGTCGTTATTCGGTGCGTGTGTGTCTGTCTGTATGCGTGTCTGATAGTGAGGATTACAGAGATAATCCCTTTCAGGACTCGACATCAGACCACCTGGGGACCATTGCATCCATCGGTTCATGATCCCACAGCACAGAGGGCAAGGTACCCCACGACTTAAATCGGCGAAGTGTCGTGGATTATTCGGGATCAGTTACGTGTTTGATCAGAATCTACTGACAAGTACGTGTGTATAGAAAGTTCTAAACATCAGTTGAAAACAAAAATGCAGAGAATACAAGAAAAACGAAAGAAAACTTTAAAATGGGTAATCCCTTTTCTTCTCGGTGCATACATTTTCCCCTCAGTGTCCTCGGGCAAACTTGTCTCTGCAGTAGGAGAGTCAGTCAGTCAAATTCTTTATAATGAAGTAATGAAAGGAAACAGTGTCTATGTGGCCCTGATTTCTTTTTCAGTGACAACAGTTACGAGGAACGTGGATGCCACACTCCCCTCACCCCAGACTGCACCCGTTGCCGTCGCCACAGGTGTGCATGATCCGTCTCGCGCTTATACACATGCTCTCTATCTCTCTCTCTCTCTCTCTCTCTCTCTCTCTCCTCTCTCTCTCACGCACACACGCATACACACACACATATATCCACATACATTCATACATACAGATATATTTGATAGCGAGTTGGTTTGAACAGGGACGACAGCACAGAAGAAGCTGAAAACGGGAGACGGATCAGAGGAAGATGCTGGGAATAGTTTAAAGACTCGAGCAAGACCTATAGGAACAGGATGACGGTTCAGGGAAGAGGACCACAGCGCAAGGAAGACCCTGGTAACTACACCACCAGAGGAGACCCCTGAACAGCAGAAGGAAAAGGTATCAAATTCATATTAATTCTTGATTTATAGTCGTATTGATAGTGTACAACATGCAGGACTTGTTGAATATTAATGATTGGGGGAAAAAATGAAGAGCGAACCAGGGACATGAGTGTTGACCCCTAGTTTTCACTACGAGTTTTGTCTGACGTAGATCAGAGAGTGGTGAACTTTGCACGTTGTTCAGTCCGATTTGGGTTAAATCGAGAACACGTAGAGCCGCCTGTACTTTGTCTATACATACTGAGTCTTGACATTTAGTCATTTGTATAGACGGTGGTCCTGATGACCCGCTATGGAATTTTCCTCTTACCAGAGATCCACTTTTATATGGCCTCGTATTGCAAAGACGTCACCGGCTATGGCATACAGGTTAATTTTTTTCCCGAATTGGTTCCAAATTTCTATCCTTCAAACGAATGTTTTGTAATGACTCCAGATGTGGATGAGTTGCTCCTGCAACGTTTTGTGCTGCAGCTCCCTCGCAGAGAGATTTCTAAACACATTCTCGCCGACATTTCCCAGACACACCTGATGAGCGGACAGTCATGGTTCTGGCTCTTGAAATGGTCTATAAATCAGAACGGGCTTTTTTCATTTTGTCGGACTTCCTCTCTACTTTAGAGGCCGCTGCTGCTGGCCGTTACCTCAAGCATTCTCAGCTACTGAAAAGTATTAGAACTCTACACGTCTCTGAAATCTGCTTAGGCTCTGGTCATGTTGGCATTCAAGGCGATGAGGCGGTTAATGAGCTTGCCATAAATTGAAAACTGACTAAATTCCCTATCCCTCCCACCACCAGTCTGAAACCCTAAGCTCGAACTTATTGTCGAAGACCTCTTGCTTGTTTTTTTTTTTTTTTTTTTTTTTTTTTTTTTTTTTTTTTTTTATTTCAAGAGGAATGGAACTCACAAACTCTTCCATGTCCGTCCCAGCCTGAAAGAGAGTGTACCATGGGTGGCCACAAAAGAAAACTGTCTTGTGCTACTCCTTTATGCAAGGTTCACACTAGTCCTACTAGTGTTGGGAGGACTCAAATGTAGATCGAAGTCCTGCTGGTTTCAACAAGTCGTATAAACATGTCTGCGTGGGTCCGGTAAACCCCTTTAAGATTAGTTTCTGTAGCTAGTCTGGCACCAGTCGAGTTCGACTTTGAGGCCTTTGGACGGTTAAAAAATTTTTCACGACCACTTCGACAAATTTTGTAGGTCAGTCTCGATTAGTCATGTTATTCCTATCTACGCCGATGTAGTCCTATCTATTCCTTTCTATTATTAACTAATCGGTTTGAAAAGGTTTGCACTAGTTTCATAGATAAGGAGGCCGGATGTTGTTTTGGAATACCCAAAAAGCGCAGACGAACTGTGACCAAGGGCGTCAAGCGGTAGACTAGTGCGGACCAATCAGGACCCGTCATGATTTTGAATCGAATTGTGGCGGGAAAAAAGCCGACCCGATAAACAAGTTAGGACTGGTTTCTGACCGATTCAAACAGCGCACGCGTCATCGAGACTTCCTGCGCGGGTATAAAACAGGCAGGGACATATTACGTTTATTACCATTCTTCTGTATCGACAGGGGGGAGTCTCAGCTGCAAGCGAGACACTTCGTGTGCAGGACTTTATGGAAACCGATGAAGACCATTTTCCGAGTCGAGCTAGATAAACCCTAGTCGGGCCACGATATGGCATTGTGTGAACCTTGCATTAACACCCACGTTTATCGTTTAAAAAGGGAAGAAATTCATGTATTCCATATGATATTCCATGTGAAAGTGAAACATATTCTCACAGATTATTGGGGTTTACATGTCAGACATATAAACACTTTTACAACAGACTCCATCAAAATTTGGTTCAGAGATGTTCAGAAAAGATCGTTTTTGTATCTGATCAAAGATTTGATGAAGGAAAGATTTTAACAAAATTACGTTGTGTTTTTAGAAAGTGTGTTTAAAATGAGTTTTTTGTAGTTTTTTCCCGTTACTTCAGCAGGGTGACAATCTAAAGATGGTTCTTTGCGGTCGGCCGGGCTGTTAGCAGCTCTCTCTCTCTCTCTCTCTCTCTCTCTCTCCTCTCTCTCTCTCTCTCTCGTATCTTTTAACTTTCCATCCACAGTCTCGATCTGGCTTGGCTTGTCGCAACCCTAGCACCTGCAAATCACAGGTAGAGTAAGTCTAGGGTCATCAAGGGGGCATCCAACCAGATGAAACGCCGCACTGTTCTGTGGTCCCTTTTCTGAGCTAAACATATTCAGGACATCACTGATTGAGCCGCCACTGACGACGATAATTGCTCAGTCGTGAAGACTGCGTCAGGGAGAATTTCATGTTTATTTTTAGGTGTAGATACATTTTTTTTACTTGCGAGTTGACTTCAACGCGCTGACATGGCCCTTTGCGGTCGGCTGGTCTACAAGCAACATTTTTTCTGTTTCTTCTCCAGATAGCGCCACCACGTCGGTCCAGTGACGGTCCCCATAAAATCGGTGTTACCAGCGACCTAAACAACATGAACCCAGAAAGGGTGCAGAGGTACAGGAAATCAAAAACGGGTCACCATAAGAGAGGGCACGACAGGCCACAGAAATGACATACGATTGATGAGTGGGATAAGGATACTGTGGAGTTCCATTCTTGGCTGAGAATGTGTGACAGGGGTGTTCTCCACGCATACCTTTAACATTGTATCCCGGCGTCTCTCAGACCCGAGTGGGACAGACGTCTGCAGCGTTGTTAGGAAATTTGAGCAACACTCCCAGAGACAAATCAAATAGATGAAACTCGGCAGTGTGGTTCTGGTCTTCCCAACTGTGCCCACAGCGAATTCAAAGATTGGAAGAGTAATATGACATTACGTTTTATACACACTTCATCGGTCATATGGAACATTTAGGCCTATCATGAGTAGTAGCAGAACCGAAAACAATTTTCAAACGATTTCAAATGAGTGCACGTACAATGCACGCACGCATACATGTACAGCACTCTATGCCTGTGCACGTAATATGATTATGCTGCTCGGTATCACAACTAAGGAATACCGAGTTTTGTTTTTCTTGTAGGATCTCGAGCTGTCGGGAGGATTCCCGCAAAGCGGACGAATCCACTCCTCACTCTTTTAACCTAATTTGGCTAAATTGATGGAAGTCAGATGCTCACAGAAAAAGTTCATGTTGCTCATGTTGACAGGACAAGGGAGAACTACATCAACGGCCCATGGAAAACGGAGACCAGGTCACGTGAACTCGGAGAATGCCGTCGTTAAAAGGAGAGTGTCGTTCTCTTATTTCCTCCTTTATTTCGTCTCTCTTTCTGTTTCCCCTTTGTACTTTTCAGGCGAACGTTCCTGTCATGTCTATTCTTTCGTAAACCATACTGTCGTCTTGTGAGGAGTTTTAAAGTCCTGTTCTTTCTTCATATTTCAGTGTCTTATGCCATAGGCTTGGGTCTTTTTTATAATCAGGCTTTAGCATTCCTTCCTTCTAAAGGTTTAGTATCTTTAGTGGAATTGAGTCTTCTTCAGACAAAGCATTTTCTTCGTAGATTTTAATGTCTTTGTTTTAAGGATTAGTGCCTTTATTTTGCAGAGAACTGAGGTTTCCTCGTATCAGTTGAGTGTCTGCTCCTATCCAAGAGTCTAGTAACTTACGTTTCCCAGCGTTTAGCGTCTTTGGTACGTATCATCAGCACGGCAGCTTTGGTTTCCCATGTCGTGTCTTTTTGTGGAACAAGGATACAAAAGAGGGGGTACCGGAGGGAATGCTTCAGGAAAGGTATCAAAGGGTGACTCGGCGATGTAGCAAGTCTGAAGCCTCAGGGATCTGCAACGTGGACGCATTTTTGTCAGATTCTTTGGGGTTGAGCTGCAGAGCTTCAGAGGAAGTCTTTGATCCTGTGGTGGAAACATTTCCTAGTGCGCACCTGGCATCCCCAAACCCGAGTGTCGCTTAGTCCACAAAATGCCTGACATGGTAATCGGTATCAGTCTGTGGACCCTTTCATATGAATAATTGCTCTTCTCCCGAAGGATTTAATGTCTTCCTTTCATAGTGGTTTGTGCTGTCCATAAGATTTTTAAAGGGTTTATTTAACCCTTTCATAGGTTTTGGTGTTCTCTTTTTTCTTGGATTACTGTCCCATTTCTTTCATTAGGTTTTGTGTCCTTGTTTGATAAGGTCTTATTATTTAGGTTTAGATTTCCTTTTCTTCAAAGGTTTAGTGTAATCTATGTAATTTGGTGTCCTGTTCTTTCGTAGGTTTCGTTCCTCTTTCCATGAGGTTTATTGTTCTCCTTCCACCGCATTTAATGTCCTTTCATTGGGTTGGTGTCCCTACATAGAGTTTGTGTCCTTTCGCTGGGTTTTTTGTGGCCTTTCATAGATTAAGGTTCAGTAACCAGCTTTGATTGGATTAGTGTCCTGAGACGGTTTAGCGTTCTTTTAAGGGGGTTATGTCTATTTGTGTTAGGATTCAGTGTTCTTTCACAACATTTTCTGCACATGGATTTGCCATGTTTCAACATGTGTAGTATTCTTTCATAGGATTATTTTTTTGCAGAGTCTGTCGTAAGCGTTTAGTTGCCATTACGCAGAGTTTACCCCCTCTCCACCCCCAAGTGTTTTATTGTCCTCTCCTTTAAATAAGTGTTGATGTCCTTTTCATAGGATTTAGTATCATTTTCTTATGACTTAATGTCGTCTTTTTTAAGAGTGTTCATTATTCCCCTTTCCTTAGCTTCCTTTCACGGGGCTTCGTGTCCTTTCCGATTGAAATTAGAGCACATCTGTCGTAGACGTTTGTCTTTTTTCATCGGTTAAGGACGTTCTTTGATAGAGTTAAGTATCCCCTTTCAATAGAATTCAGTGTCACTGTTTTTGAGGCTCTAGTGTCTTATTTTCATAGGGTCTAGTGTCATCTTTTTCTTGAACTGGATGTTTTTCTTTTGTGGCACCAAGTCTGTCTTCGTGGTTTGTGTCTTTCTTACGGTTCAGCGTGTTTCTGTCAATTTTTTGTGTCCATGTCTCGGCGTTCAGTGATTTGATTTTAGTCGGTAATTCAATCGAGATTTTTTTTTTTTTTTTGCTTTTGTTTACTTTAAAACTGACATCAGATTTTCGTTGGATGGCAGGACTGTAGTGGATGACCACTGTCCAGAACACTTTACCAGGCCACCAGGAGAATCAGCACCGCCATACAGAACTACATACCACGAAGGTCGAGGTATGTACCACACGACTTAAAACAAGTGAAGTGACATTCATTATTCTCGACCACTTCCATTCTCATTTGGATCTTTTAGAATGGATTATAAGGAAGTGTGTTTCACGTGATATCAGAGCCAGCAACATTGAGGATAACGAAGATTTCACATAAAAAAGGTTTAGAATAGTTTCCCCTCAAGTCAGAGTGCCTCCTTCCTTCTCAGGAAACTGGTATCACTGCACTAATGAGCCAGTCAGACTGATCCTTTGTGACGAGTTAAAGTAGTGTTGTCAATTTAGCACTGAGGCTAGTCTTTATTATGAAATGGCCTGGTCTACTTTTTCCTGAACCAGAGTGATAAACCTGTTAGGTCAGGGATACCATGCTACCCTCGCCCTGGGCTTCACCTGTCGCCATCACATCAGATGTGCATGCGTACACGAACACGCACAAACACAAAACATTTGCAAGCGAACACACGCAAACGAACACACACACACACACACACACACACACACACACACACACACACACATAAACGTGCGCGCACGCTCGCATGCACGCACAGACTCTCTCTCTCTCTCTCCTCTCTCTCTCTCTCTCTCTCTCTCTCTTTCGGTTTAGCGTGTTTCTAACATTTTTCTGTGTCCCTGTCTCAGGATTTCGCGACTTGGTTTTTAGTCAGGATTCAATCCAAATCATTTTTTTTTTACTTTAAAACTGACATCAGATGTTTTCAAATGTCAGGATTGTGAAGGATGACCAATGTCCAGGATGCCTGTTGCAAGGCCACCAGGAGAATTCAGCACCGCCATACAGGACTACATACCAGGAAGAACAAGGTATCTACAACGCGACTTATACCAGTGAAGTGACAGGTTATTCTCGACCAGTTGAATTTTCATTTTGATCTTTTAGAATGTTATCATGAAGTGTGTTTTGCATGACGTCAGATGCAGCAACATTGAAGAGAAAGATTTTGCACAAAGAAAGGTTTCGATTTTTTTTCGCACCATTGATTTTCTCCTTTCTACGTGGGACGCTGGTGTTGCTGCACTAATGGGCTAGTCGGACTGATACCTTTTGACGAGGTGAAATAAGTGTTTTCAATTTAGCACTGAGGCTGACATTTTTATGAAGTGAACTTTTTTCTTCAACCAGAACGATTAAATTATCAAGAACTCGGATACCACGCCTCCCGTTACCCTAGGTTCACCTGTCGCCATCACCTTAGATTTGCATGCGTATAGGAACACATTCAAACGCTAAACGCATAACGCGAAGTCGCGCACACAAACGCGCGCGCGTGCAAGTATCCTCGCGCATACACTTGCATTCACACATGCGCCTGTGTGAAACGATATGTACCTGCACACACGCAGTACAATGATTTCTTTACATACTAACACAACGAAAGAAAAAGTTCTTTACAATCGGGATATGAGTTGTTAAAAGCCCCACACTTACCCCAAGCAAAGCAAACACAATCGGCCTTTACTTATCGTTAATCAGATGTTTACACTAGAAATCAAACGCTAAAAGAAAATTGTCAATGGATATATCGACAGGGACACGGAACAACTGCATGAACGTCCACGGAAAACCCAGACCAGTCACGTGAACTGGCAGAAATACAAGAGGAAAGTGTTCGTTTTTTTACGTCTCTTTTTTTCTGTCTTATCCACTCGCCTCCCTTACCCACCCCTTCATTGTTCCTATGTAATGTTCCTCTTCCGCAATGTATGAATCTCATATCTTGTAGTGAACTCAACTGTCAACTTATATGGAGTTTAGTGCTTTACTTTTCATTAGGTTTCAATGTCTCCCCCTAGACTGTTCACATGTAGTGTTCCTCTTTACACAATGTTTAAAGCGCGTACTTGGTAGTGAACTTAACAGTGCTCATACATGGAGTTTAGTGCTTTGTTCTTTATTAGGTTTTGGCGTCTTCTTCCTTAATGTTTTGGATAGTTTACTTTCTGAGGTTTTAGGGTATTCTTCTTTTCAGAAATTAGTGCCTTCCTTTGTAGGATTTTGTCTTTTTCGAGTGTTGTGTGCCACCTTCTTCACGTGTTCCACTGTCTTTTCCATGGTTCAGTGCCTTTTCCCATAGCGTTTAGAATCTGTATTGCTAGAATTGAGACTTGTCCTTTCGTAGGGTTTACTGTCTGCTATATCCCAGAGTTGATCATCTTTTTCTGTCTTTATATCATTTCTGTGCTGGTTTCCAGTGTCGTGACTTAACGTGGAACACGGATACAGAACAGGGGTACTGGAGGGAATACTTCACGAAAGGTATCGAGAGTAACTCGGCGATGTGGCATGTCTTGTTCCAAAGGGGTCTGGAGCATGGACGCGTGTTTTCAGATCCTTTGGACCGAGCTGCGGAGCTTTAGAGGAAGTCTTTGATCCTGTTGCTGAAATATTCCTTAGTGCGCACCCAGTACCTCCTAATCTGAGAGTCCCTCGAACCACTGAAGGTCTGGCATGGTAATCAGTAGCAACATGTCGTTCCATTCACTTTGCTTAATGCCCTTCTTTCATAAATTCATTCCATGGGGTTAAGTGCCCTCTTCCTTCAAAGAGTTTGATATTCTCTTTTGGACAGGATTTAAGCACCACTCTCTCTGATGTTCATGAGCAGGAGTTGGGTGTTCCACAAGGGAGCATACTGTAAGCCTGTACCCGAGTGTCCAGCGCAGGCTCCAGCTTTGTGTGGATAAAATTCATCAGTGGGCGGATGAAAACGGCTTCACTTTCTCTCTCCTACGAAGACACAGTGCATTCACTTTCCATATATTTTTCGTCAGTTTTTTTTTCAGATCCTGAAATCAAAATAGGGAAATCTCCCATTCCAGCTGTCACAGAGGCCAAATTCCTTGGAGTTATTTTTGACCAAAAAACTCAACTTTCTCAGCCACATTAAACACCTCAAAACCTCTTGCCAGAAAGCTCTGAATATTCTGCGGGTCGTAGCACACACTGACTGGGGCGCTGATAAGAAAACTTTGCTGCACCTCTACAGAGCCTTGGTCCGTTCCAAACTGGACTATGGTTGTGCTGTGTACGGCTCTGCCAGACCATCGTATCTAAAACTCTTGGACCCTATCCACCATCAAGGGCTTCGTCTCTGTCTTGGAGCATTCCGCACCACCCCTGTGTACAGCCTGTACGCAGAGGCAGGTGAACCTTCACTGTCCAACCGCAGGCTGAAACTGTCTTTGAATTACTATGTCAGACTGTTCTCGGAACCTGAAAACCCTGCCTATGACTGTGTCTTTGACCCTCAGTTTCAAAGCAAATTTGAAAACAACCCTAACTGTATTCCGCCGTTTGGTCTTCGTATGCAGCCTCACGCACGGAATGCAGGTCTAGACCTAGGAGTTGTGTCCGATTTTTCCAAGTTTCCAGATCAACCTCCGTGGACCTTTTTCACACCAGAGATTCGTTTTGATCTTGCAGCTTTTCGCAAAGAGTCCACCAGCTCTCTGGCATACAAGGCTTTGTATGCTGACCTCTGTTCGAAATTCTCATCCTATCAGAAAATTTTCACTGACGGTTCCAAGTCTGAAGATGGAGTGGCCTGTGCAGCCTACTGCCCTGGTGCTCCTTCTCAAATACTGTTAGAACATATTCCTTCAGACGCTTCTGCTTACTCTGCTGAAGTTACAGCTCTGGTTCTGGCACTACGGATAATCTCCCAATCTACGAAGAGGGGACTTTCTGGTTTTGTCGGATTCACTGTCAGCTTTGGAGGCCATAGCTGGCCGCAACCTTCAGCACCCCGAACTTTTACACTTTTTTTTAACTTTTTACCAAGTTGAAAGTAGAGGGTTACAACATTCTTTTGGCTTGGGTTCTGGTCATGTTGGTATTGGAGGGAACGAAATGGTTGATCGTTTGGCCAAGAATGCCGTACGAGAGAAACTGTCAAACACTCCTATCCCCTGCTCGGATCTGAAACCCAAAATTAACGATTATGTCAGAGACCTCTGGCAGGAGAACTGGAATACACAGACAAATAACAAACTCTTTCAGATCCGTCCCAAACCTAAAGGAGTTCCTCTCATCTTGCGTCTGGTGGTCGTAAAGAAGAAACAGTTCTGTGCCGGCTGCACACCGGCCATTCATATTTTACCCATTCCTACCTTTTAAAGAGTGAAGAAGCTCCTTGCTGCATTCCGTGTCATGTGCCACTCACAATGAAACATATTCTTTTAGAGTGTTGGGATTTGCACGATGTGAGACACAAACATTTTACAGCAGATTCCATGAAAACTTGTTCAGAGATGTTCCGCCTGACGCGATCTTCGAGTTCTTGAAAGAGGTTAACATTTTTCATCGGATCTGAGATTTTACAGTGGAAACATTTTTAACAGTTTTTGGATGAGATTTTAGACGACGTCTTTTAAAGAATTGTGTGTCTCAAAGGCTTTGCTGCCTTACCCTTTCTCGGAGTTTAGTGCCTCCTTTCTCAGGGTTAATGCTTTTAGCCCCTGTCTTGAGGGTTTAGCGGTTTTGTTTTTAGTGTGTTGTCAACATCTAATGGATTTGTTTTTCATTCAATGGCAGAATTACAAAGGACAGCCACTGCACCAGGATACCAGTGGGCATTGCAGTTGGCAAGCAACTACTGGAAAGAACAAGGTGCCACAAGAGGTAAACCAGTCAAGTGACATGATCTTTTTTTCTTGAACTAATACCTTCACGTTTGAAATTAGTGGAACGACAGATGTATATGTGGAAATTTCAAGTACTGTCAACAGTGATAACTTTGCAGAAAGTGATGTACAGGAGAAAAGGTTTAACATGGGTGATGTTTTTTTCTTCAGAGTACGGATGCTTTTCTTTCTCCTGAAGTAGCTGATATTGCTGAAGTAAATGAGGCAGACGGCCTTGTCATGAGTCGTGAAAATAGTATTTTCAGTTTACCACAGAGTCCACGATTCTACAAAATTCCGATTTTTTTTTTTTTTTTATAGATGACAAAATTGTCAAGAACGCAAAGACAACCTTTCTCTCACCACAGACTGCACCTGTTTCACCCTGCTTAGGTTTACATGCGCAGACACATGTGCGCAGATGCACGCGAATGCATGTACTTGCAGACGCAAATAACACGCGCACACGACCAATAATTTGCGTTTTGAACAGGCAGACTTCGCAAACGGGACGATAACCCAGAGAAATGCCGGGAACAGGGGCGACAAACCCAGTGGAAATACCAGGAAGAGGATGGCAATCTAGTGGAAACCAGAAACAAAGTAACTACCCGAATGAGTCGACAAGCCTGGAGAGTCACCACGAACTGGAAGACAAACCCGGGAGAGCCACGAGAAACCAGGAAGACGGCCCAGGGGACACGAAGACCGTACGATAGAGGTGCAGGTGAGATGTGTGGACAGATTAGTGACATGAAATAATTGAACACTTTATTCTAGGTACACCAAACAGTTCTGATACGTGTGAATGATCGACAGTCTGATAGTTCTAATCCCTCAGATGTCCCAAACCGTGGGATGATACTAGAATGGCAGGAAATAATTGGATGCACACTTTTAATCAAATTATTCTCAACAGTTCTTGTATGCGTGAATGAACCACAGTCTGACAGTTCTCGTCATCAAAGAGGTCCCAAACTGTTGGAAGATACAAGATTACAGGGTGTTGAAGGGAGTAGGAGTAAGGGTGGGAGGTCAGCATGGTGGGGAGGGGGGTAAAGGGTGGGGTATTCAACCACCCGAAAAATATCTTCATAATCATAAAGAAAAAAAAACATATTACACGAGCATGGACTGAAAAAAAAAAAAAATTTCCATTTACTATCCTTTGTCATCTGTACGAAGAACAGTGCTCATAAGGTAGTAATTTTTTGCAAAAAAGAAACGATTGATGTAAATTTTCCCGATGTGTTTTGCTTTTGTCAAAAAAGTGTTCCTGGCTGAAAAAGAATAGTCGAAGTGAACGTAGCTTAGCGTAGTTTTAAATATTCAGTTACATTTCACAAAACAGAGCTACCTGTTACTGCGCATAAACAGACCTGAGAAATCGGACAAAACTTGTTGGTATCGTGTTACACTTAATGGTAGATGTACACAGGCATACCGATAGTGAACGATTTGCAGGACTGGTTGTTGAATAGGGCTTTGAGAAGGGCACGTGATTTAGGATGTTCTCCTTCCCTTCCTGTCAACTCCATTACCTCGCCCGCATAACCATCACAGGTTTGGTCTACCAAAGTACGTAAGATAATGGGAAGTTTAAACATTGCGGGTATGCCATTAAGTTACGCCCGCTTCTTCGAACACGAAGATTACTTGTAGTGGACAGTAGCAGAACTGAAAACCGAGATTCTCTAAGATATCATCCGAAGTCCAAAAGCATGAATATAAGAAAGGAGTGCATGTACGTGCACACAGGCGCCCCTGTAAAACTATATGTATCTGCGTAAATGCGTAGTACAGTACTTTACATATTACCACAACAAAGGAAAACGTTCTTATCAATTAGGATTTTGAGCTGTCGGAAGCCCCGCACTTGCTCTAACAAAACGAACACAACCACCCCTCACTTTTCGTTAAAGTGGTTTGGCTAAATGATGGATCAAATGCTTGCACTGAAAATCAAATGTTAAAAGGAAATGTACTTTTTTTTTTTTTTTACATCGACAGGGACACGGAACTACTGCATGAACGGCCACGGAAAACCCTGACCAGATCATCACGTGAACTGGGAGAATTACTAAAGGAGAGTGTTCTCTTTATACTTTTTGTGTGTGTGTTTGTAGGTTTTTTGTTTGCTTTTCTGTCTTCTCCACTTACCTCTGCACTCTTCTTGTGTAGTATTCCTCTTCCGCAATGTTTAAATCTCGTAATTTGTAGTGAACCGGTCTTTTTATTTGAACACTAAGTGCTTTGTTCTGTATTAGGTTTCAGTGTCTTCTTCCATAAGGTTTTGGGTCGTTTAATTTTTGAGGTTTCAGGGTTTTCTTTTTCAGAAATTAGTGCCTGTCTTTGCAGGATTTTGTCTTGTGTTAGGCGTTGTATACACACCTCCTAAACGTATTTCACCGTTTTTCAGGGTTCAGTGCCTTTTTTTCATAGAATTTAGAGTCTGTATTGCTATAGAGTCGAGACTTGTCCTTTCGTAGCATTTAGTGTCTGCTGTATCCCAAGGTTGAGAGTCTTTATTCCCTACTGTCATAGCTGTGCTGGTTTCCATTGTCGTGACTTCCGTGGAACACGGATACAGAACAGGAGGTACTGGAGGGAATACTTCACGAAAGGCATCAAAGAGTGACTCGGTGACGTAGCCTCCCTGGTTCCGAGGCGGTCTGGAGCATGGACGCGTGTTTTCAGATCCTTTGGGCCGAGCTGCGGAGCTTCAGAGGAAGTGTTTGATCCTGTTGCTGAAATATTTCCCAGTGCGCACCCAGTACCCCTACTGAGTGTCCCTCACGCCACAAAACGTCCGACATGGTAATCGTTGACAACAAGTCATTTTGTTTTAATGCCTTTCTTTCATAAGGTTCCGTGTGCTCTTTCCATGGGGTTTTGTATCCTTTCTAAGAGATCAGTGTCCCCTTTTTGGCAGGGTTTAATGTCTGTCTTGGAGTTAATTTTTTTAAGGATTGATTGTCCTCTCACCGGCTTTAGTATCCTTTCATGGACCTTAATGTCGTGTCAATGTTTTTTTTTTGCCCTCCTCCCAAAGGCTTTAGCGTCCTTCTGTAGGATTTGGCACTCTTTTCATAGGATTCAGTGTTGCCTATTCTTGTGACCTGGTATTCTTTTCTCACAAAGTTTTAGTGTCCTCTGTTATGGCTCAGTTTCTCTACGTTCACCGGGCTCAGTGTCCTTTTTCTGATAGGGAATAGTACCCTTTTTCATGGTTTGATGACTTTGTTTCGTAAGGTTTAGTGCTCTTTTTATAGAGTTTAGTGCAATTTGATAGGTGAAGTGTCCTTTCTCAGAGTCTAGTTCCATCATTCCCCAATTCGATTTCCTCTCTTGGAGCCTACATTTTTTTTCTAAGAGATTGTATTTTCACAGGCTTTACTAGCTTCCCTTTCTCAGAGTTTAGTGCCTCCTTTATTAGAGTTTAGTATTTTTCGCTCGTGTATGAGGGTTCAGTGGGGGGATTTTTATTATGTAATTGAAATCTGGATTTTTTTGTTTATGGCAGGATTACACAGGACGACCTCTGTTCCCAGGTACCAGGACACCAGTGGATATTGCCGTTGACAACGGGAAGTACAAGGTGCCACACGAGGTAAACCAGTGAAGTGACTTTTTTTTCTGGAACCAGTTACATTCTCGTTTCAGTCTGAAGAAAAATTAGATTATGTAATTCCATGTTCTGTCCATAGCGATAATTACGCAGAAAGTGATGTACTGAAGAAAAGGTGTTAGAAGGATGATCGGGTTGTTTTTTTTTTTCTTCAAAGTACGGGGTTTTCTCCTAACATTTACTGCTTTAATTAAATGAGGCAGGTGGTCTTGTTATGAGGTGTGAAAATAGTATTTTCAGTTTACTACAGAATCCACGCTTGCCGATTTTGTATTCTTTCTTTTGTTTGTTACCAGTGACTGAATAATGAAAAACGCGGAAACAACTGCACCTGTCTCGCTCAACTTTAATTTGTATGTGCACAGTTACACACTCTCTCTCTCTCTCTCTCTCTCTCTCTCTCTCTCATACACACACACACACACACGCACACGCACGCATACACACGCATACACCTGCGCGCGCGACTAACGATAATTCGGTTTGAACAGGGATGACAACATAGGGGAGACAACGGAAACGGGACAACCAGAGAAGACGCCTAGAACAGGGGCGACAACACAGAAGACGCCGAGAACAGGGGCGACAACCCAGTGATGGCAGAGGATGGCTATCCAGCTGACACAAGGAACAAGATGACTACCCGAAAGAGTAGACAAGCCTGGAGAGTCACCAGGAACAAGAAGACAAACCCGGGAGAACCCCCAGAAACCAGGAAGACAGCCCAGAAGATCGACCACACCAGGAACACGAAGACCGCACGATAGAGGTACAGGTGAGATGTGTGGACAGGCTAAGTGCATGGAAGAATAATCTGATATGCATGAATGAATCACAGTTTGGCAGTTCTCATCCATCAGAGATGTCCCAAACTGTTGGACTCCACCATTACTAGTAGGGTGATAAAAGGGGTAGGAATGGTGAGGCCAGCGTGATGGGAAGGGGGAGGATTGGGTGTTCAGCCACCCGAAAAAATCTTAATCTGAAAGAAGGAAAAAAGCCTAATAATATCTAAGACAATACATGAGCACAGGCTTTTTTTCACTCTGATATTTTTATTCCTTTTTTTTTTTTTTTTTTAAAAAAAAAATAATGGTAGGTGTACACGGCATAGTGGTGTTGAACAGTTTGCAGGACTGGTGGTTGAATTGGGCTTTCAGAAGGACATGTAACCAGAGTTCTCTCCATTTCTCTGTCGTCCACACACTCTTTCTTTGTATTTCTTCGGGACAAAAGTTGTCCAGTCGACCCCCACAATAATCAGATGGGCTGAAAATACGTTACAGAAAGCTTACTCGTACTCGCACATAAGACCTGTGCGCGCGCGCACACACACACACTCACGCACACCGCGCACACATACACACGCGCTCACACATACACATGTACACGCGCGCGCGCACATACACACGCGCACACACACGCGCACACCCGCGTGCGCACAGACACACTCTCACACGCGCACACACACACACACACACGTATATGCACACACCCGCGCGCGCAGTCGTCGCGCGCATTTGTCAGGATTTAATGTGCCACTTTTGTGCGGCAGGTTCATAGAGATTGACCTCCCTTCAGGACACCAGTACCACTGCGTTCAGTCATCCAGGACCACGGACCAGGCAAGACGGTTAAAAAACAACCTGGTGCAACACGTGAAGAAGCAATATACCGCTACCGTGTTCCCGTACTCGACTACCTTAGAACCAAACGCCAGGGACTGCCTCCCACGGTGGGACAGGTCATCGCACCTCTTTGTTCAGCTAGTGCCCTCTTCAGGCTGACAGATCCCCGTCAGTCGGCTGTTGGCTCGTTATAGTCGGTAAATAAACTTCAGTTAGTGCGGGGAGTGGGAGGGGGGTAGATGAAAACTGGCGGGCAGGTCGACGAGAGCACGCTAGAAAATGGACCCAAAATATAAACAAAACCATAAAAAAAAAAAAAAAAACTTCTGGGTGCTTCAGTGTCGGAGCAATGATCAATGATGCCAGTTTCTCTGACAAACTGCAAAAAAGAAATGACCCTTCCAAGACAACAGTCATCGACGTAGAACTGAGAAGAGTGCAGATGGATATCGTCACCTCCAGGAGAGCAGTCTCCAGGATCTGGATCTGTTACAGAGAAAGACTTCAACTTTTTTCTGGCAAGGGAAAACAGATGAGACCAGGACACCTGAAGCGAGTTTCGTGGTCAGGACCAGCCTGCTAGGATCTATCACCTCGTCTACAGAGGGAATCGAGCAAGTCTTGTGTCATCTGCTCTATCTTTAGCAGGGGGGATTCTATGACGTTCTCAGCGCTATTATCTGAAAACTCTGAGAGAAAGAGCTGCAGCATTTCTTGGTGGATAGTAGCAGCTCTAGAGCAAGTGCCGGTCGTAGCCCTTGGCCTGCCTGTTCGAGTCAAAATTAGGCGAAAGTAGGGGCGACGCTTGCTGGAGCTGGGCTATCATCACGGCCTCTGATAGCAACGCGTTCTTCAGCGTGACGGCGCAACACAGAAACTCCATGTGACACCCCCGATCTAGGAGCCGGCACCAGCTCGCTCCGATTCTAAATAGGTGCTTCAGTTCACGTGCAGTTGTCAGAGTGCTGACTGACGCTGACCACACAAGGTCAAGCTACATGTACAGAAATGGCACCGCATGAGAAACGCGCTCAGACCTTGCATGGACGTGGCGGTATGTAACCATCATCGGTACGCCGTCGTGAATATGACCTGAAAAAACGTGTGAGGAGTGTGAGAAGCAGGTATTTTGTGTACAAATCTTTAATGAGTTTGTTTCTGAATTTATGTGCCAGTTTATCGGCTGTGTATCTGGGTGCATGAGTTTAAGTACTGATACGTTCGGGGGATTGAGGGGTGCATGTGTGTGTGGTATTTCCACAGACAAACGGATTACATGACATGTAATATATAATATAATATATATATATATATATATATATATATGTATGTATGTATGTATAGTGTGTTAATTATTACTTTCACAGACCTGATTACATACAGGACATGTAATCTGTCTGTATACGTCCTGTAATCTGTCCTGCCAATGTATACGTCCTGTAATCTGTAATGTCTGCGGAAATATCTTTCCTTTTTAGAAATTTGCTTCAATTTCCGCCTTCAGTCGTCTCGCTATGAACTAGAGTTGATTTAATTCTATTTACGAGGAAGTAGTGTCAAGTTTTCATAGATAAAGCTGTCTTAGATTAACGCTCAGGTCGGGAAATGTGTTATTTTATATTACATTTATGGATAATTTGTATTTGATTGCTTTTTCTTTAATAATTATTGCCTATTGCTGTTTTTACTTTTTACAAAAATGAGTGGATCATGTTGCTATTGGATCTTTGCAAGATCCTGCCAATGGTATGCCATTGCGAATATTACAGTACCATTCCATATTGGTACTAATCATTTACTTCGTGTGTGTCAGAAGCTCATTACAAAATTTTACACAAAAAAATACAATATTGTGAAGGTTGACTGACAAGCCTAACAAGACATAAGCATTTTATAGCAGACTCCATGAAAACCTTATTCAGGGATGTCCCACCTAATGTGATCTTTGAATTTCTGAAAGAGATAAACGTTTTTCATCTGATCTAACATTTTTATGGGAGAAAGATTTTTTACGAAATTTCCTGTGTGTTTTTAGCTCGTATACTTCAAAAGGTGGTTTGAATGAGGATTTATTTTTGTTGTGTGTGTGTGTGTGCTAATAACTTGTGATTGACTTCGACGCGATATCAGCCCTGGTATGGCCCTCTGCGGTCGGCTGGGCTATAAGCAACATCGCCTTACCTTGGCTGTCTGAGGAGCAGGTTTCAATGTGTGTCAAGGCATGTGTACACCTCCGTGTGTGTGTGGATTTCTGCGTTTGATGCAATCAGAAAGGCTTACTTTTTGCATTAATTACTTGGATCACGTTTTGCAGAAAATTTTTGAAAGGGGCCTGTTAATGCGATGCTGTCATTGACATTCTGTGTTTCCTTGCGTTTTACTTCTGTTATCAGGTACTGCTTTGCTCTTTAAGCAAATAACACGGGCCAGTATACTGTCAAATATTTGTAATGACAGCATTTGTACGCCATCGCAAATATTAGTACAAAACATATGGTGAAGGCTGTTTGAAAATTAGATTATGCTTTGTTTAGCCTGTTTTTAGAAGTGTATGTATCTCGTGAGAGACGGACAGAAAAAGCGAGAGGATGTATCTAGTTGCAGAGTGAGACGACTGCAGGCGGAAATCTAAAATCTTAAATGTGAGCGAACCGCCAAGAGAAACGTGGACAAACGAATCACAAGACTCGTGACTCGTTTGTCCACGTTTCTCTTGGCGGTTCGCAAACATTTAAGAGAGGATGTATGTTCTCGTGTGCGCGTGGAGTTTTCGCCCTTATTCTACACCTCGAAATTCAGTTGTCTTCACCCTCTTCTCCTTTTTTTCTTCCTCTGTGTAAATTTGGTGAAGAAAAAAGGATGAAGAGTGCGTGTTTGGGAAGGACATTGGGGGGAGGGGGGGGGGGGGCGCATATTTATCTGGTTTTGTGTCCGGGTTGTGTGTGTGTTGCATGTGGTTCTGTGCGTTTTTCAGGGGGTTTTTTTGTTTGTTTTTTGTTTTTTTGTTTTTTTTTTTTTTTTTTTTTGGGGGGGGGGGGGGGGGGGGGGAGCGGGAACGAAACGTGAGAGTAGTCGAGTGGATGGGGACAAGGGGAGGTAAGGCTGGGGAGCGATAAGTGGCGGAGGTTGTTATGCGCCTGTTAAGGTTTTGCCTTTTGAAATTTGTCTGTGCACAGTGGGTACGTTTTAGTTATAATTTTCTCTGGTATTTGATATTCCAACATCAAACTGTACTTTTTTATTTGCTATCAGTAAATGGATCGTGTTGCTGTCAAATGTTTACCAGGGCCTATCATTTGATACGCCATTGCATACATTTCTGTGGAATCTTTGCCATGGACTATCCTCGATATGCCATTGTAAACATTAGGGCAACAGACCGTGTTATGAAGGATGAATGACATGCAGGTGCTAGTGTTTCATGTATTTATATATGTATGTGTATGCATACTCCCGTACGTGTGCGGCCCTGTTATGTGTAAAGCAAAATACAATATCGTGAAGGTTTCCAGATAAACAGATTGTAAACAAATTTTGTGTGTAGTTGAAGATATGTGTATCGTTGGTCTGTAATATTTGGTGCAGATGGGAACGTTTAGTTTTTGTTTGGTATTTTGTTCCAAGTTTTGAAGGACAAACATTTCCTGAAACGGTTCCAGTGGTGCATTTATATGTCGCTGACCTGAGTATTTCCTTGTGTTTTACTTTTAATGTCGGCACCGTGTTACTCTTAATGCGAACAAGTTTTTTTTTGTCACTGCCAAATATTTGCAAGAGCCTATCAGTACGCCGTTGCAAATATTACCGTAACAAACAGGGCGATAGCTACTTGAAAATTCGTTTTTTGGGGGGCGTGCATGTGTTCAGCTGTGTGTATGAGCGTTTCTTTTCTGTTGAGCAGATGCATGCATGTCCGCGGGCATGGTGTGTGTTTGTGCGAGTGATGGGTCATTCACTCTTTCCCATACCTCGAGGAAATTCTGTGCTAGTCAATTCCTCTTTTCTTATCGCTCTGATTCTGGTTTTACTTGTTCATCCAATATCATTTTCTTTTCTTTGTCCTTCTCTGTTTTGTTTTTCAGTCTTTCTGGTCCATTCCGCTGTCTTCACTCTTTCACGACTTTTCTTCTCCCATGTAAATGCAGGTAACGGAGAGATGGGATAGAAGGGTGTGTGCTGCACACACACACACACACGCAGACGCGCACGCACGCTTACACGCGCGCGCGCACACACACGCACACAGTCGCGCGAAGGTACAGACGTGTGCGCGCACACGCGCGCGCGCAAACACACACACACACACTGACTGACTGACTGAAACCAATTTATTGTCAGATTAACTCAAAGTTGTACTGACTACACACACACACACACACACACACACACACGTTGTTAGGTGGAGGGGGGAAAGCGAGAGTATGGATGGGGAAGGTAGGAAATGATGGGAGGTCGAGAAGGTGGTTGGTCTGTTGTATATATATTATATACATACATGTGTATGACGTAGTGTGTGTGTGATGCATGTACACATGTATATATACACAAGCACATGTATAGATATGTGTGTATATATATGTCGGAACACCACAGAGACACCAAGAGCACAGACACAATCAGCCGTGTCTCCCTGACGAGTCCGATCCAGCGGACGAAAGGCCTCGGAGCAGGCGACACATATAGATCTGTCTTCGGGAGGGATTGCGATAGTTTCCTCAAGCAGCTAGTGAAGTTTTCATATTTATGATATACATTTTCCCATTTATTTTCATCTTCAATTTTTTTTTTGTCCCCCTCTCAATTTTCTAATCTTTGCCAAATCATTACTATAATGATGGAAGAATTGTTAACCCGCACTTGTTTTCCCCCACTACTTAATTGTTCAGCATTATACTGTTTGGTCAATCAGTGGGTGATTGCATCTCTTACGAGATCCAAGGAAAGGTTGTTTTGCACAATTCTTAGCCGCTGACAATGCTTGGGTTATTGAACAGCAGAGCTGACCACTCAGACTGTTCCGTATCTTTTGATCTCCCTTGCATCCTTAGATGGATCCTCAAGCATAGGCTCAAAGATTGTCCCTTACATTTTATACTGTTTGCGTAATGTTTTTAGTTTTCAACAACTTTTTTTTCCTCTCCAAACTTTCCTTTTGTTTAATTCTTTCACCTTTCGCTGGCTGCTTTGGGGGTGCTGTTTCCGTTCTTTTTCGAACCCTTGGTGGTCGGAACACCACAGAATTATGGACTGTGGTGTGTCTCTATCTGACACCAAGAGCACAGACACAATCAGCTGTGTCTCCCTGATGAGTCCGATCCAGCGGACGAAAGGCCTCGGAGCAGGCGACACATAAAGCTGTCTTCGGGAGGGATTGCGATAGTTTCCTCAAGCAGCTAGTGAAGGGGTTTTCATATTTTTTTTCCTCAAGCAGCTAGTGAAGGGGTTTTCATATTTATGATATACATTTTCCCATTTATTTCATCTTCAATTTTTTTTCCCCTCTCAATTTCTAATCTTTGCCAAATCATTACTATAATAATGGAAGAATTGTTAACTTGCACTTGTTTTCCCCCCACTACTTAATTGTTCAGCATTTTATATATATATATATATATATGTATGTATAATGTGTTTAGAGTGAAGGGGTTGAGAGGCGAGAGCCGCGAATGAGGATGGGTGAATGAGCGGGGATGGTAATATTAAATGGTGAGTGGAGAAGGTAGGTGATCTTTATTTGCTGCCTCTTGAAGTTTTCTGTAATGTTTGTATATGTGTATTATATTACATATCTCTTCGATGTTCTATATTCCATCATAATGCCCAGAGCTTTTTTTTTTTTATTGTCTGAAGAACGGCAGGAGGGGGCGAGAGGCGGGAATGATGGTTGAGAGTGGCTCAATGGGAAGGGACGGAGGGAGGGGTGAGGATGGGAGGGGCGAAAAAAGCGGAGTTAATCTGTATCTAGCTTGTGTTCGCCTGTTGAAATTTCTGTGTGGTTTGGATCTGTTGATTTCGTATTTCATATTTTACGGTAATGCGCATTGTGTCTTTATTCTTGACTTTGCTATCCATCGATGGATTGTGTTGCTGTCAGATCTTTGCAAGAGCCTGTCGCTGGTACGCCTTCGCAAACATTACTTTGCTATGGTCTATCTCTGACACGTCATTGCAAATATTGGAGCAACATGCCATGTTTTGAAGGATGAATGAAATGCAGGTGCTGTTATTTCATGTATTTATATGTATCGTTTGCATACTCACGTACGAATGCAACCCTGCTATGTGTAAAGCAAAACAATGTCCTTGCAGGTGTCCTGATAAGCAGATTTTAAACATTTTAGGTATATATTTGACGACCTGTGCCTACCTATGTGCATCTTGGTCTGGACATTTGGTGCAAATTTGAACGTTTAGTTTTTGATTTGGTATTTTGTTCAGGTTTTTGTGATGAGATTTTACATGTCACTGACCTGAAGCATTTCCTTGTGTTTTATTTTTTTATGTCGGGCACCGTTTTACTCGTAATGCAAACAAGTTCGTCACTGCCAGATATCTGCAAGGGCCTACTATCATTGGTACACCCATGCAAATATTACAGTAACAGAACATGTGTCGATGGATGCTTGAAAATTCGCCTGTTTTTGTTTAGTCTGTCTTTGGGAGTGTGTCGGTGCAGTTAAGCTCTGTGTGCGTGCGTATGCATGCGCGTTTGTTCTATCTTTTGCATATGCATACATGCCCGTGTGTGTGTGTGTGTGTGTGAGTAATGGGGAGCCTTTCACTTTCACACTTCCATTAATTTCTGTGCTAGTCATTTCCTCTTCACTATTTGATTCTGGCTGTACTTGTTCATCTAATATTCTCGCTTTTTTTTTTTTCTTTTTGTTCACTTTTTTTTTTTTTTTCATTCCGCTGTCTTCACTCTCTCGCCTTTTCTTCCGTGTAAATGCTGGTGACGGAGAGAGAGGACAGAAGGGTGTGTGCTACACAAGCACGCACGCACACACGTATGCGCACACACACACACACACACGCACACACGCGCACGCATAGAAACATACACGCACACACATACGCAAGCACAGACGCACACGCACTCATACACGCGTGCGCGCACACGCGCAACACACACACACAAACACACACACACACACACACGCACACACACACACACACGCACGCGCACACACACACACACACACACACACACACACACACACACACACACATACAGGGTCGTGTGCGCCCTTGGTACAACAACACACATACATTCACACAACACCTGTTATCATAGAGCTGTAAAAAAATAAACTATAGAGATCCATTTACAGACAAACATATTTGCGTAGACACACACACACACACACATATATATTTTAGGTGGAGGGGGAGAAGCGAGAACTTATGATTTGAATGGATGAATAGTCGGGGATGGTAGGGTATGCAGGGAGGTCGAGGAGGGGATCGATCTGCATTTGTTTCGTGTTTCCATCTTTATGTATGTGTGTGTGTACGTATAATGATACAGTGTGTGTAATAGATGATGATAGTGGTGAGTCGAGAAGGGCGGTAATCTGTACTTGCTTTTGAGGCTGCCTCTTGAAGTTTTCTGTAATGTTTGTATGAATGTTAGACGATATATTTAATGTTTTATATTCCATCATAATGCCCAATGCTTTTTTTCTACTTGCTGTCAACAGATGGCTCGTGTTGTCAGAACTTTGCAAGAGCCTTTCTTTTATTGGTAATTATCCTTGATTTTATCAAGTTTTGAAAAACAAAGTTTTCGGAAGAGGGGGGTGGGGGTGAAGACCAGGGCGGGTATGGTGTTATTGACATTATGTATAACCTTGTGTCTCACTTAGGTCAGTTACTGTTTTACTCGCTGTGTAAAGAAAGGTTGTGTTATACTGTTGCACTTGCTATAAACAAAAAATTGGGGGGGGGGGGGGGGGGGACGCGCGATCATTGTGTGTGTGTGTTCTAGCGTGTCTTCAATACTTCATGGAAATTGCAATTTTCTCATTTGTGTCATTCCTTTTGATTCTGTCTTCATTGGTCCATCAATGCTCTCTCTTACACCCCACCACCTCCCCGCCTTGACTGTCGTCGATTGTTTTTTTTCCTGCCTTTCTGGTCCATTTAGCTGTATTTACACTTTTTGATTTATTTTTCTTGTCTAAATGCTGGGGAGGGAGAGATTGAATGAATGAAAGATTGTGTGCCTGGATGGTGGGAGACAGGGGAAGAGGCGGTATGTGTGTGGTGTTTGTTCTGTATTTGTGTGGGTTTTTTTTTTTTTTTTCATTTTTGGGGAGGGAAGGAGAAAGTTGGGACCGATTTGTGGGATTATGTAAATGTGTTGGGGAAAACAGTATGGAGTGTAAAGGCATTGCCTTTCGGAATACTCTGTGTGTCTGTACGTGTGTGTGTGTGCACATAACTAGGCATTCACGAGTCATTAGGCGTATTTTATACCATCTGATGCGCAATTTGCCTTGTGTGTGCACATGCGTGCGTTTGTGTGTAGGTGTGTAAGTAGAAAAAACGTTAATGAGTCATTTAATGTATTTCAATACTATCTCGCTATGCCCTTGGCCTTCTGTGTGTGTGTGTGCGCGCGCGCGCATGTGTACTCGTTACAGGGCATTCACGAGTCATTAAGCAGGTTTAATACCATATGACTGCACCATTGGCGTTGTGTGTGCGAGTATTTGCATGTGTGTGAAGAGTTAAAAGATAATGTATGCGGGTATTTGAAAGTGTGTGTCTCGTCTCCATGTTTGATGCAAAAGGGAATGTTTAGTTTTTGTGTTATGTTCATCACGATTTGAAGAAAAGTACTGTTTCGTTGTCAAACATTTGCAAGGTTCATAGCAAATGTTACAGATACCAGAACATATGCCCGATGGCTCTTTGATAATTAATTTGCTTTTGTTGTGTCACTGAAATGAGAGTGATTGTGTGTGTGTTCGCGTGTCCATGTGCGTGCACGTCTGTGTATACAGTGGTGGTCCTTCTCTCTGTTCTACTCCTTGAAATTGTGCTAGTAGGTTCCTTTCTGTCGTTCTCTTTGACTCTGCCTTCACTTCTTCCTTTCAGTATTATTCATTCTTTTTCTCTTTACTATTGTGAGGTGTTTTTGCTTTCTGGTTCATTCAGTTGTCTTCACAGTTTTTTTTTTTTTTTTTATTTAATAAACTTTTCTTTCCCCGTGTAACTGCTGGTGAGGGGGGGAGAGAGAGAGATAGGGGTGGTGATGAAAATGTGTGTGCTTGGCGAGGAATTTCTTGGGAAAAGGGGGTGGGGGGGGTGTATTTGCGGGTTTTATCTGTTTGTGTGGGCTTGCATTTCTGTGTTTGTGGGGGGGGGGGGGGGGGGGGGGGGGGATGTGTGGAAATTGAGAGCGTATGGTAGTTGAATGGGCGGGAGACAGTGGGGGGGGGGGGGGGGGGGGGGGGGGGGGGGGGGGTAGGGAGCGCCACGGGGTGATCGATATCGATTTCATGTTTGCCTTTGGAGATTTTCTGTGAGAGCTTTGAGGTTTGCCTTTGGAAATTTTCTGTGCGGTTTGAATGCTTTGTGGTTATAGCTAAAATTGATATTTCATATTGCACTGTAATAAGTAGAGCCTTTTTAATGTATTAACTGTCAAGAAATGGATCGTGTTGCTCTCGAATCTTTGCAAGGACCTGTCATTGGTACGCCATAGCAAAAGATTCCAAAGCAGTCTCTGCAATGGCCTACTCTTGACACGCCATTGCAAACATTAGAGCAACATGTTATGAAGGGTGAATAATGCGCAGGGTTTTTTTTTACGTTTTTATCTCTGCACTCTTACATGTGCATACCGACATGTGTATCGCAAAATACAATATTGTGAAAGTTACCCAACAGTTTGTTTTATAAATATATGTGTGTTTATTCAAAGGTATTTTTCTATGTGTCCTACTACCTGTGTGTGTCTTGGTCTCTGTATTTGGTGCAAATTGGAATGTTTGGTTTTTGTTTTATCTTGATCTCCTATATTTTGAAAGAATACCGGATTTAGGAAACGGTCTGTTGATGCGATTATACAGTATTGACATTATATATTTCTTGTGTCTTACTTTGACAGCCCTGACATGGCCCTTTGCGGTCGGCTGGGCTATAAGCAACATTATCTTATCTTGTGTCTTACTTTCCTTGCCCGTCACCGTTTTACTCGTCATGTAAAGAAAAGTTGCACTTTCTTTGGAAAGTGGGAGGAGGGGGGGTGTACGCGCGTGCGTGTGTGTGTGTTCTAACATGCATGTGTGTGCCATGGGGGGTCTTTTACTATTTTCAGTACTTTCTGCAAATTGTGTTTGTAATTTTCCCATTTGTCATTGTCTTTGGTTCTGTCTTTACTTGGTCCATTGATGTTCTTTTTTACCACCCACCCCACCCCCCTTCTCTCTCTCTCTCTCTCTCTCTCTCTCTCTCTCTCTCTCTCTCTCTCTCTCTACTCTGTGCTGTCGATTGTTTTTTTCTGCCTTTCTGGTCCATTCAGCTGTTTTACACTTTTTCATCTTGTTTTCTATTACTGGGGAGGAAGAGATTGAATGAACGAAAGGATGCGGGCTGGAAGGTTGGGGAACAGGCTGTATATGTGTGCTATGTATTTGTATGTGTGTGTCTGTGTGTGTTTTGTTTTATTTTTGATGGGAGAGGAAG
>JADBJO010019870.1:0-2500 GCA_016801955.1 Conus betulinus | reverse complement strand
TGTATTTTTTATGTTTGGGGGAGGGGGGGGGGGGGGCGGAAATTTGAGCAAAGGGTATTTGGATTGGGGAGGCGGGGGGAGGGGGGGGTGGACGGCAGAGGTTGATCTCTTTTTCATGTTCGTCTTTTGAAATTTTCTGTGCAGTTTGAATCTTTGTCGTTTGAAATTTTCTGTGTGGTTTGAACGCTTTGTGATTATATCTGAAATTGATATTTCACATTCATTGTAATATAACCAGAGCCTTTTTTTTTTTTTAATTTACTTGCTGTCAAGAAATGGATCGTGTTGCTCTCGAATCTTTGCAAGGGCCTGTCACTGGTACGTTACAGCAAGGATTCCAATGCAATCTCTGCTATGGCCTACTCTGGACACGCCATTGCAAACATTAGAGCAACATACCATGTTGTGAAGGATGAATAATGTGCAGGTGTTTTCTATGTTTTCATCTCTGTACATACACATACATGTACATGCCGATATGTGTATCGCAAAATGCGATATTGTGAAAGTTACCTGAAAAGCAGTTTGTTCTATAAGTATGTGTGTGTGTGTATTTAAAGGCACTTTTTTTTGTGACTACCTGTGTGTATATGGGTCACTATGTTTGGTGCTAATTGGAGTATTTGGTTTTTGTGTTATCTTGATCAAATATTATTGAAAGAAAAACAGATTTACGGAATGGTCTTTTGATGCGATTGTATGTTATTCACATTATGTATTTGTTTGTGTCTTACTTTGTCGGTTACTATTTTGCTCGTTATGTAAAGAAAAGTGATGTTGCACTGTCAAATGATTCAAGATCCTACCATTGTCACGCGATCATACAGTGGCAGAACATATCGCGAAGACCCCTAGAGAAATAGCGCTGGTTTTTGTTTCATCACTCTTTGTAAAGTGTGTGGAAGGGGGCCTGTGTGTACGTGTTTGTGTGTGTGTTCTAGCATGCACATGTGTGCATGCCTGCATGTGTGTGCCATGGGGGGTATTTTTCTGTCTTCAAGACTTTATGAAAATTGCGCTTGTAATTTTTCCCATTTCTGTTATTCTCTTTGGTACTGTATTTACTTGGTCCATCGATGTTCTTTTTACTCTCTCTCTCTCTCTCTCTCTCTCTCTCTCTCTCTCTCTCTCTCTGTTGTTTTTCTGCCTCTCTGGTCAATTCAGCTGTTTTTACACTTTTTCATCTTGTTTTCATTTCCTGTCTTAATACTGGGATGGAGAGACTGAATGAACGAAAGGATGTTTGCCTGGGGGTGGGAGGATGGGGAACAGGCTGCTGTATGAGTGTGTTGTATGTGTGTGTGTGTGTTTTTCTTTCTGAGGGGAAAGGGAGAAAGTTGGGAATGGTTTCTGGGGATATATACATGTGCTGTGAAAATAGTATGGAGTGGCAAAGGCTTTGCCTTTGGAATTTTCTGTGCGTGTGTGTACGCGTGCGCACGAAAAAGGCATTATACAAGTCATTAGGCGTATTTTATACCATCTGACTGCGTCATTAGCCTTCTGCGAATATACGTGCGTGTGTGTGTACTCGTTACAAGGCATTTATGAATCATTAGGTGTTAACATAATATGACTGCACCATTGACTTTGTGTGTGCGAGTACTTCGTGTGTGTGTGTGTGTGTGTGTGTGTGTGTGTGTGTGTGTGTGTGTGTGTGTATGTGTGAAGAGTTACCTAACAATGTGTGTGGGCATTTGAAAGTGTCTCGATCTCCATGTTGATGCAAAAGGAAATGTTTAGTTTATGTTCACGTTTTGAAGAAAAGCACTGTTCCATTGTCGAACATCCGCAAGGGCCATAGCAAATGTTAAGGTATCAGAACATACGGCGATGGCTCTTTGATAATTAGTTTGCTGTTGTTGTGAGTGTCCCTGAACAGAGAGTGTGTGTGTGTGTGTTCGCGTGTCCATGTGCATGCACGTCTGTGTGTACAGTGGTGGTCCTTCTGTCTATTCTACTCCTTGGAATTGTACTAGTGGTTTCCTTTCTGTCGTTCTTTGACCATGCCTTCACTTCTTCCTTTCAATATCATTATGAGGGGGGGGGGGGGGGGGGGTCTTTACTGTCGTCCAGTGTTTTGCTTTCTGGTTCATTCAGTTGTCTTCACAGGGTTTGTTTGTGTTTTTATTTAACTTTCCTCCGTGTAACTGCTGGTGAGAGAGAGATGAGGGATGAAAGTGTGTGTGTGCTTAGGGGGGAATTTGTGGGGAAATGGGAGTGGGGGGTATTTGCGGGTTGTGTGTTTTCGTGTGTGCATGTATTTCTATGTATGTGGGCTGAGGAGGGAGGCAGAAATTAGAGTAATGGGTTTTGGATGGGCGTGGACAGTCGGGGGCGAGGAGCGGCAGGGGTTGATCTCTGATCTTTTTTATGTTCGTCTTTTGAAATTTTCTGTGCAGTTTGAATGCTTTGTGGTTTGTATGTTGAAATTTTCTGTGCGGTTTGAATGCTTTGTTGTAAGGCCTACATCAGAAATTGATATTTCATATTCCAGTGT
>JADBJO010019869.1:0-32406 GCA_016801955.1 Conus betulinus | reverse complement strand
AAGAGGAATACCACATCAGCATGGAGTCTTCCTGTATTGTAATAGTGGTCGCACTGGCGAGCAAAAAAAAAAAATGTCTGCTGGTCTCAACAGAAAAATTGGAAGAGCGACAGCGTGTCTTGTTATGAACCCTTTTCTCCCAAACAAACTGGCTACGAGTAGACCCACTCTGTTCGTTGATAGTCCTCATACACATAGAGCCTTACACCACACTGAAAACTGATTTCTTTTTTTCTACTTGGGTCTCGACCTCGTGTCACAACAGGATGGTCCAAACAGTTGATGAGAGCAAGTTCTCGTCATTACCACCACCACCACACGCCAGCAATTAAAAGTTTCTTCATCAAAGACCCAAGGACTGTCACACTTCCTACATTACTTTATCAGACCCCGTTATGATCTTGACCTTTGATATTGCATTCCCAAAAGGGATCATGTTCTCTCAAGGGTTTGTCGCAGTCCTTTTCTACATAAAAAGAAGAAAAAAAGAAAACAATGAGCAACACGCAGGCTCAGTTGATTTATCTTTTTTTTTCAGTCCCAACCTCTGCACCACCTCAGAGGAAGTGTGCCCACGCCGCTTATTCCAACACCCTGTCCACAGCCACAGCCCGGTAGGCCCCGCTGCAGCCCCAGCACCGGCAATCCACAAGGGGTAGTCAATGTGAAGTCATCAAGAGGCAACCCACCGGAGGAGACACTGCACTGCCGCCAAGTCACTTCGGTGGTGTTCAGTGGCGCGCTGTTCTGATCTAACATATGCAGGACACCACCGACTAGGCCCCCTACTGACGACAATAATTGCTAAGTCGAGGAGCCGGCGTGAGTGAGCTCTCCCTCTGGAGGGCGCCACCACGTCCGTCCAACGACAGCCCCCATGGACTCGCCGATACCGGTGACCCTGACAGAACCAAACCAACGCCACAGACGTGGGGAGGACATCGAAACTGAGGTCACCATGAGAGCAGGGCATGAAGGTCCACATATCTTGAGACATTTTTTTTGTGTGTGTGTGTGCTGATCAATGAGAATGAGGATGATTAAGATGATGCTACGGATTTCCATTTCGGTCTGAGACTACATGACAGGGCTGTAGCTTACGCTTCCTTTCATAATATATCCCGGCATCAACCAGGCCCGAGAGATACAGGTGCCTGCAGTGTTGGTCAGGAAATTTGAGCAACACTCTCAGAAACGCATCCATTAAGTGGATGAAGCTTTACTGTGTGGTCCCAGTCTTCCCATTGAGTCCACAGCAAACTCAACTCTGGGTAGGAGCCGGTCGCGACAGAAAAACCCACATGACTCTGATAGGATTCGAACCCATGACCTCCCAGCCTTGAGTCCGCGACGCCAACCACTTCGCCATGGCGGGTGTGTGTGTGTGTGTGTGTGTGTGTGTGTGTGTGTGTGTGTGTGTGTGTGTGTGTGTCCTGGCTTAAACGAAGGACGTTTAATATAAATATATATATATATATATATATATATATATATATCAGTATAGTCATAGACATGTACACAACTGGTAAACTAATTTCCTGTCTTCGGGTTTATATCACACACAATGGTTGACTTGTCATCAAGCAGCCAAACAGTACGGTGTCTTTCCGAGTTGTGCTGTGCATGCAAAATGCTTACATCAGTTCACACACACACACACACACACACACACACACACACACACACACACACACATCTCTCTCTCTCTCTCTCTCTCTCTCTCTCTATATATATATATATATATATATATATATATATAAAGAATAGGATGGTAAAAGGAAGTTTTCAGGATGGTTTTTGGGTCGCCTACTGCCGGTGTTATATGGCCTAATGTCACTGTTTGCACGTGCGGATTGGCTGCACGTGTTGTTCGGTTTTTTCAGGTTGTTTACAGTTCAGGGTGCGTTTGCTGACAACGATTTCCATTTGTGCCTGCAGTTGTTTACTATTTCTACTTTAGTATTTAGGGTTGCTAAGTATGGTTTGCATAGTATTAACCATTTTTCTGTTGAACATAGGTTGCATCTTTTTGAAATGTTATTGTATGGTGATGCCCCTTTTTATGATTTTCCAGGATATGTTATAGTTTATTTTTTTTGTCTTTAAGTCTCCAAATATATTTGCTCAGTTCTGTTTGGTTTTTGTATTTTTCTTTGTTGAATGACTGTTTATGGTTTGCATATCTGGTTTTGAAGTGATTTTCAGTGATCCCTATGTATGTTTCTTTTCATTTTCTGATGTCACAGTGGCTTGGTATACAATGTTGTTATAGAGGCATTTGTTGCTTAAGGGACACTGTTCTTTTTTAGTACAATTGCAGGATTTCCTTTTCACCCTTCTTTGCTGTGTTGCTTTTCATTTTGTTGGATGAATCAATTATATTTTTTTAGGTTAGGCATGCATGAATATGATAGTTTGATGTGTTCTTGTTGAATATTTTGGACAATTTGTGTTCTTTTGGGAAGGATGCTGTCAAAATTTTGAAAAATCTTTCCCTACGTTTGTTTTTACTCGTCCATCATATGGAGGGTTGTACCATGTGATTTTCCTTTTCCTGCTTTTTTTTTTGTTTTTGTTCATGTTGTTATCTGGGTTGTATTGTAGTTTGTAGCTGTAACCACTTTTTTTTGCAATGCCTCTTGGTATTCTGCTGCTGCGTTGTTGAATACTCTTTCATTATGTGACAGATTAGATAATCTCTTGTTTATGCCATTGGGTATGGTTTTTAGTATAGATGGTGGGTGGTTGCTATTGATGTTTACATAAATGGGGTGTGTCATTAGGTTTCTGTATGGTTTATATATGGTTGTTGAGGTCAAGTGTTATGTCTAAGTAGTTCACTACCTTTTTTTTGTTTGCTTCGATGGTGATTTTTAAGTTATGGTTTTGGAAAATTTTGCATAGTTTCTTTTTTCTTGTTTTCGATGGTTCTTGGATTGTTTGTTTAGCGCGGCGAGGCCGTCGTCTCTGTACAGTCCGACTTGCTTTCCGAGCTGTTTTTTTGTTGGATAGCATAAACAGTCCGACCAGTTCGCATGTTTCGGCACCGTCGTACGATCCCATGGTCACATCAAATGTTGAGTTTTTATTCGTTTTCTTGATCCATGTTTCATTTCTGCTGTAGAATAAAGTTTTCTTGGTGTGAAGAACGATTTCCATTTCTGACCCTGTTATGTCTGTGTGTTTATTAGCAAATTTCAGAGCTTTAGTGAGTAGCTCTTCATCTATGGATGGGTAGAGTCTATGTCGAATGTGATGAATACTGTGTTCTTCTGTTTGTTAAGATTTTGAACCATTGGATAACTTCATATGTGTTCTTCCAGAGGTTGTATTCAGTGTTTGATTTTATGTTTTGTATGGCTTTTTCTAAGATTTTCTTACTTATTTTGCCCAGTTCAGATTTAGATGGGATTATTAGTCTACATGTTGGGTTGTTGTCGAAATTGGGTTTATGGTCTTTAAGGGTTATGAAGGCTTCTTTTATTGCTGTTGTTTCCACCCTGTCACCTAGATCCATGTGGTGTACGAGTTCTTTTTCTTTTTTTCGGATGTTGTTGTGTATGGTTTTATCAGCTGTGGCAGTAGGCGACCCAAAACCATCCTGTGGAGAGCCAGCGCTCGAAATAGATCTGTTGATTTTAAAACTTCCTTTTACCCATCCTATTCTTAACAGATGTTGCTCCCCAAGGGGGTTGAGCACTTTAAGAATTTTATTAGGCATTTTAGCGGTATTCTTTATATATATTATATATATATATATATATATATATATATATATATATGTGTGTGTGTGTGTGTGTGTGTGTGTGTGTGTGTAAAATAAACTAATAAAAATCCAAGGATAAGTACCGAGCACCATTCAAGCAACTTACAGAGCAGCTTGGCGTTGCAATGACTGCAAGAAATATTGAATTATAAACAAAGCTTGCTCTTATGTCTTAGATGGTAGAAATAGGGGGATGATAAGCCTTCATATCTGCAGTGGTATGTATGTATGTATATATATATATATATATATATATATATATATATATATATATATATATATATATATATATATATATATATAATACGTACATATATATATATATATATATTTCTTCAACACACACACACACACACACACACACACACACACACACACACACACACACACACACAGATCTTGCAGGAAAAACAGCATCATAATTTAGCATCCCCTACTGAAAAAGAAATCTGACGAATCTGTAATTTTACATTTTGTTTAATACTTTTCATGGGAAACAATCTGTTTCATATCTAATACTCTAAAAGCCCACATTTGGTTATTTTGAAAACAGTCAAGATACTAATCCTATCCATAATTTTTTTTCCAAGGTCGATTTCCAATCACATAGGTTGGAAACACTTATATAAATGATACAGCATGAAGCGTTTATAAATGATACTTCACGTCATTTTTATAATTGATATGTTCCACGTAACTTTTATAATTGATATGTTCCACGTAACTTTTATAAATGATGCTTCACATAACTTTTATGAATGAAGCTCCACGTAAGTTTTATATATGATGCGCCACGTAAGAAAAATAATACGTTGAGCTTATTGTTAAAATGTCCATAGTTGTACGATCTACAAAAAAAAAAAAAAAAAAAAAAAAATTCCAGATACTTCATTGTCCGTATGATGCCCAAAAGAACAGTGTAGGTCAGCCAAGCAAAGCATACACATGCTGCATGCTGCTATTCATTGTGGAAATGTCACTGAGCACATCAGGTGTATTTACTTCCTACTACAATACTTTCCCACCTTCAGAATCGTCACCTACCGTTGGTCTTTGATTACCAATGATTGGCTGGTGTCACTGAGTACACCAACGTAGGGCGGCCTTCCTTCCTACTAAAATAGTTTCAAGTCTTCAGAATGGTCACCTGCAGTGTGTCTGTGACTGCCTATCATTGGATCTTGATCTTTTTCATCACAACATGTTGAAGAGGAAGACGCACTCGAAGGTGCGGATAGGCCCAGAGAAGCTCTGTCCTGGACTTGCCAAACTGACCAGCTGGGAGCAATCCTGCTCCAACCTTTGACAGCCTGTGCTGTGTTCACACACATAGGGTGCAGGCACGCACAGGGAAGCACATGAAGACTAGGGACGCACATTAAGACTAGGGAGATACATTGAGACTATTGATGAGCATTAGACTTGGCACACACATTAAGTCTAGGGACCTAACGGATCTTACTGCTACCTGCCAGAAGTCAGTAACTGGCTGATACTTTTTTTTCGTGTATTCATGCTGCAAAAACAGAGCACAGAACTAAAACCGTGCAACTGTTGAAAGGACATGGGTGTGACTGCCTCATTTAGCAACATTAACGTCTGGATTGTGTAGCTGAGATACATCAAAGAGACAAAGATGGATGATGAAGACAACGCGCGAGACAGCGGGCGTGCAAGCGAGTGAGAGGGGAAGGAGAGAGAGAGAGAGAGAGAGAGAGAGAGAGAGAGAGAGAGAGAGAGAGAGAGAGAGAGAGACAGAGAGAGAGAAACAGAGAGAGAGAGAGAGAGACAGAGAGAGAGAGAGAGAGAGAGAGAGAGAGAGAGAGAGAGAGAGAGAGAGAGAGGAGAGAGAGAGAGGAGAGACAGACAGACAGACAGACAGACGGACAGACAGGCAGGCAGGCCGGTACACAGGCTGTCAGGCAGGCAGACAAGACAGACACAGAGACAGACACAGAGAGAGAGAGAGTAATGCTTCTAACCTGGCCGACCGTAAAGGGCCATAATATCAGGGCTGTCATGAGGAAGACAATAACCGGATGCCACCTTCAAACTCACAGCAGAACGTCCTGCAACTGAGACAAAACGATCATCAGCTGTTTCTCACGGCCCTTCCTCCGCTGTTCCAGAGAATAACGTTGACGGTGTACAGGAATGGGTTGAGGGCTGAGTTGAGCGGCAGCACCAAGACGGCCATGATGACGTTGACTTCCCCCGGAACGTCCACGCCTCCGACCGCCGTCATGCCCAGGACGCCGATGGGAAACCAGCAGGCGAAGTCCGACACGGCCACGGTGATCAGCCGCCGAGCGATGACTTGGTCCGTGGACTTCCTGCCAATGGTGCCTGAGCTGGCCAACGTGTTGGAGGTGACTGACCAGTAGATGAACATCTGCCCCGAAGCTATGAACAGGAAGAGGACGAAGTTGAGGGCGATCCAGATACCGAAGGAGTAATGCTGTCCCGGGAACTCGGTCCTGGTGATGGGCAGCGGGATGCAGATGCCGGTCTGGCTGTAGAATTGCCAGTGTGACGTCACAGGGGCCAGAGGCGTGGCGGCCAGGATAAGTCCCGCCCACCAGGCGTGCTGCTGGCCAGATGCGCTGACGTCGGCGTGAAGTGGAACTGGCTGAAGGGAAAGCGCAGCACCAGGAAGCGATCCACGGTGATGAAGCAGATCTGAAAGACAGACACCTCAGAGGACAGGAGAGACAGGAACCCGGCCACCTTGCAGGTGGTGCTGTGTCTCCAGGAGTAGTCATTCCACAGGTAGATGTCTTTGTACCTGTAGTCAGCCAGTCCAATCACAGTCAAGTACACCCCCATCAGGAAATCAGACATACACAGATGCAGAACGAAGACACCAAATCCAAACCGCCGCGTTCCTTTGTTGCAGACGGTGCGGAAAAAGAAAACTGGTGAGGTTTCCCACCAACGCCAGCGTGGCTACAGAGCCAGGATAATCCGGTGGAGGTGACTCTGCATCAAGTCCTGGCAGGACGACACGGCGTCTTTCGGAACCTGACACACTTGGGGCTGAACTCCTCGGGAAGAAGCGCTGGGCAGCACAGTTTATAATTGCTGGCTGTCACGACCGAAGTTTTGAGAAGATTGTGGAACAGCTGTGGAGGAAAGGTCATTACCGGACATCCTAAGAGATCCACAGAGCGCAACGATCGTAGAACCCGGAAACCCGAGCCGTGCACGTGACGTACTACTCCGCTGCCCGACAGGTTGAGCTGATCCAGACGAGTCAGTGTGTGCAAAGGATCCACGTTCACTGCGTCCACGCTCACACGGGACAGGTCCAACACGCGAAGTTTGGTGTACGTGGACAGACCAGAGAGACTATCTTGAAGATCAAGTGGATTTCCTGCTAAAACAAGCACTTGTAGAGATCTGAGGGTACTGAAAGTCACCAGGTAGAAGACAGTTGATGAGGTTATTGCTGAGGTCCAGACTGATCAAGTTAGGCAGAGCAGGGTGCTTGAGCGTGAGACAGAGAAAACAAGATGCTAAGCTGACGTGGACCAGCGTGGTGATGTTCATCAAGTCCATCAACGTCATGTGTTGCTCTGTCCGCATTCAAGAAGCGAAGTTCTGGATGGTCACTGACAGCAACAGACCGGTTACAGTAAAATGCCAACCCAAAGCACCTACATTCAGGTGGACAGGTGAAGTGACACAACAGCTCATCATCATTCTGAGGGCACTGGCCATACCTGTCGTCACACACGTGCTCGGCAGACACGCACACGCGGGACTGGCGACAGCGATAGTAGCCAGGACACTGGTACGTCTGGCAGTCTGCTTCATCCTCACGCCCCGGGCAGTCGTGGATGGCGTTACACCGCAGATAGACGACGGGAAGACACAGGGTCATGTCGGGAGTAGGACACAGGAAGTGAGACCCGGGGCACAACTCTCCTGTCCAGATGGTGCTAAAGGTGAGTGTATTTGGTTGTTTCCTTGATGACCATATCACGAAATTTCTAGAGAAACGACCGCCCTCGTACGTATGAAGCGTGGCCAGGTCTGGTTTACACCCCTTTTCGTCGTTTGCAGACACACACTGCACCATGTTGTCACATCTCTGGCTGAGCTGCAGGCACTGTCAATCAATGAGTGAAGACATTTAACTGAGGAATGGATTTTTATTTTTGGTAAACTGCCGTTTGGGCTTAGTTTTTTTTTTTCTTCTATGGTTGTGTATTGATGTCAAAACAGCTGTTATAACAGTGTTTATAAATATATGAGCTCGCGCGCGCGCGCGCGGACACACACACACACACACACACACACACACACACACACACACACACACACACTCGCGCATAGACAGACGGACAGGCAGACAGACAGACAGGCAGACAGACAGACAGACAGACAGACAGACAGACAGATAGATAGATAGAAAAACAGACAGAGGAAAAAAAAACAGATGATACCAGACCAGACTAAAGCTCCTACTCATGCACCATATCCTCTTTTTTTTTACTCTATTGTTTTTATCAGACCAAATGCCTCATGCTCTAGATACAAGATGAATGGAAAAAATTTCTAGACAAAATATCCATGCATTGAAAATATTCGTTGCTTTGAAATTTCATCAGAAGAATTTGGAGGTCATTTTTTTAGGTAAAAGGAATGTTCTCTTTCTTCATGTAGCAGACGGAATCGACTACACCTCCAAAGACAGTTCCTGTACGAGAGAGAGAAAGAATTCAAACCCAGACAGCTTGGCGTGAGCATTCAATGAACAGACACTGTGTCACTGTCTGCTCATGGAAAGGTGTCTGGCTGTAGGTCAGGGGTCATTTCAGCATCAGCAGACCCTATTCCAGACAACACAAAAGTAAGGGAAGGTAACACCTGTCTTTCCATTGCAAAAAACAAAATTACCTTTTCAACGTGTGGGTCAATCAAATAAGTGTAGTGAGTCAACTACTTTATTTGAAGTGCGCGCTCAGAATCACAATCGGGATATTGACTAGTTTGCTTTTCAGACGCAGTTTCACGCCCATGTTTTGGCATTTTCTTTCTCTCTGTCTCTGTCTCTCTCTGTCTCTGTCTGTCTGTCTGTCTGTCTGTCTGTCTGTCTCTCTCTCTCGCCCCCCTCTTTCTCTCTGTCTATGCACAGACACAGATACCACAAAACGTGCTGGTTCACTCATTTTGTTTGTTTATTTGTTGCTTCCTCCTTCCGTTCTTCTTTTTTTCCCTATATTTCTTCGTTCATTTCTTCCTTTCCTTATGGCTTCAGGCACACTTACCTGGCGGTCTCCACAGTCAAAGGTAGTGTGTGGAGGACACGGGGGGTACACACAAAAACACTTCGTCACTCTGATCGCTGCAGTCCGCGCGATGGTCACACACCAACATGTAAGGAACCTCCTGCATCCGATTGCTACACAGAAAGGAGGGCGGCGGAGGAGAAGGATCACGATCAGTGGAACATGAAGATTGCCCCCTAGGCTTTCGTCCAACCAAACAATCGCTCAGCAGATCACAATCTAGGAACTCGTGGACCACGTGACCTGCCGAGCAAGTCGTGACGGACACAGGATATTGTTTTCGAGTTGTAGCAAGCGCGATACCAGGCACCCATCTGGCATCGATGGTTCCAGATTTTGAGTCAAATTCACATACGAATTGGTGGCGAAAAGTAGCATTGTCACATTTTTCATGGGAGACATCAGGACTGTATGCAAGACAACTCCATTTGAAGTAACAGCAGTGCGAAGAGGAGTCTTCTTGTGTACCTCTACTTTGGGTAAGTATAGTATGCAACGGTGTTATCTACCCAGTGAAGCAACATTCCATACCTAAACAATGTAACATACAAGATAACGTTAAGGCAAAGGACCTGGGAGAAAAAACTGACAGACAGTGTTATATACCCAGTGAAGCAGCATTCCATACCTAAACTGTCACCTGGGTGAAGTCACATGGTAATTGTTCAAGGGAAACGCTATGATCAATCCCAACTCAATCGCATTCACCACACAAACACCAAAATCCAAAGACGAAATACGAGTTGAAACTTTACTGTCACAAAAAGATGTTCACACCATGTTTACATACATATATTGGGACGGGTATACACATATAGTAACTCCATAGGACTGTGCATAAATGGAAGGGACACAAAAAAGAAAAAAAAAATCGAACACTCTCTCAACTGACGTTAACGTCCCGGCCGGATTGTGGGTGGGGCCAGAAGGTAAGGTGGAGCTGGAATGCGATCAAAGGGGTCAAGGAAGATTAAAAAAAAAAAGGCCAGGAATGCTTACCAAAATCTGATCCCTTAAAAAAAAATTAGGGGTGATCAGAATTGCCAAGCAGTAAATCAAAGACAACAGCCTGTGGGATGAGACAGGATTACGGTTCAGCAGGAAAAAAAATAGTACTGGATCATTGAATAAGAAAGGCCAAAAAAAGGGGAGTGTCTTGGGCAATACCCTTAGAATGGGTAGTGTACTGGGGGAGTTCAACTGCTAAGGACTGTAATTAAAACATCCAACATTAATTTCACCTTTTTTTTTTTATTAAAACCCTAACAGATGAAGGAACAGTTCACCACAGAAAGGTCGATAAACAGTGCATGGTTAGACTTGGCGCGATAGATAATCTGGAACCCTGCACAAAAAAGCACCATACAGCAGCGAAAACCCCAGAAAAGCAAGTGTCCTTTATACGTGGAAATACAAAACGAAACATTCATGTTAGGCAAGCATAACTATAATAGAATTATAAAGCGCTCTGCTGACCAAATTGATGTATTGCCTGTCCTTTATTTCTGCAATAATTAAAATACATGGATGCCAGACTTACGGACCGACCCCCCAAAGCCTCAACAGTGAGACAGTCCTGTGCGGTCCGTCAAATGGAGAGCGCGTTCACCCTGTCGGATACACACCAAGTCGCAGACAGGAAAGCGTCCTATCTCCTTTCAAGGAGATACAGTTACACATAACGACGAGGGCACGAGGGTTCGAAGGTGAAGGTGAGATGCACTCAAATCAGGCACACAGGTGTGGCGGCGGTCCAACACTTGTATGCGGAGGGGAGAGCAGTGGCACCAGTGACCCACGAAGCTGTAGGGGTAGAGAGTGGGTCGCCGGCGCAACACAAAATGAAGAGATTAGGGTGGAGGTCTTCTCTCCAAAGATGGCGCACGGCAGACTGGTGCGTCCTCGCTCCGACCCAGAGGCGAGGTCCTTGCAGGTACCCTGGAGAGGGGCGAGGGGGAGAAGATTGAAGATTGAAGAAGAATGGGGAAGGATGATGAGGGCGACGAAGAAGACAAAGGAGGCAGCGAGGTCAAACTGCGGTCACAGCAGCAGCTGCGGTACCAACGGCAGCAGCAGCAGGAACCACAAAGGCAGCGAGACCGGCAACAGCTGCAAGGTCAGTGGCAGCAGCAGCAGCACACAGGTAAGTCAGCCACTGGTGAGGGAAAGGAGAAAAAAAAAAAAAACAAAACAAGTCCTGGGAAACGCACAAAAGATGGGTTTTCCATATAAAACAGATGCAAAGCAAAAACCCAAAAGGACAGACATCCATTACAGAGGGTAACAAGGACAGGCACAGAACGCACTGGCGGAGAGCTTCCTAATTTCAGTTCTCAAATAGTATTAAATACAAAATTCCCCCAGTTCAGACACTTTGTCTACATACATATACCCAATAAACGTTCACAACCGTTTATGTCAAGCACCCCGGGGTTGGCTCCCTAGAGCTATAAAAAAAAAAATCCCCGAATCATCTCCCTCAGGACGACTCTACTTTTCGGAAACGAAAGCTGGAAGCGTTAACAGCGCCACATAAATTTATGAGCGCCCTAAATATTTACAAAGAATGACAACAACAACAACAACAACAACAACAGCAACAACAACAACAAAAGGAAAAGAAAAAACCTGTATAACTCAAACATAGTATTATTTGGCATAGAAAATAATATGGTTATGGACTATGTTTTTGATTTATAGATACTTCTGGATAAAATGTATATTTATAAATGTAAATTTGAAAAGGCCGTACCTAACATAGTAACCTTTGAAAGATACTTTTCTTCAAGACAAAGAATAGAACAACACAATGCCAGATTATCATGGAAAACGGATGATTTAAACAAACTATGGATGCCATATGAATTGCTATTCAGAAATACGCACTGAAACAGTACAAAGTATGTCTTAAAAAGAAAAAAAAAAAGGATTAAAGGAGAGAAAAAAAGAGAGAAAAAAGGGGAAGGAAGGGGAAAAAAACTAAAACAGAAAAAAAAAAAGAAAAGTAAAACCTTGAATCCAAATGTAAAAATAGCTGCAAAACGAACCGACACCCACCCTCTCTCTCTCTCTCTCTCTCTTTTTTTAAGGTTTGATTTTTCCTAATGTCTGTGCCGTTATCTTTATCTATGTATATGTGTGGGTAAATATAAGTGTATGTGTTCATACATATGGATACACACATTTTGATGTAATGTGATGTGTTTTAATATCAAATGATGTATTGGTGTAATTACTCATTGTGCATATACATGTATTCATGTACTTTTGTATGTATACCATGTAAATTATGTAATTTCATTCAAAGCGATTAAAATGTTTATTAAAAAAATCTGCTGGACATGGCGGGGCAGACCACGACAGTCGCGGGGCAGACAACGACGCGTTTCGACTTCAAGGTCGAAACCTTGAGGCTGAGACGCGTCGTGGTTTGTCTCGTGGTTTTGTTTGTTCATGTTTGGCGGATTTATTACATTGTAATTTTATTAGATTTCTTTTCACATTTGCTTGATGCCAGTCTGATCATTTCATCTGATGTAGCTCTCCTCCTCATCTTGCAGTGTTTTGTAAGAACTCATACTGACACCAAACACTTGTGGACTGAATCAACGAGGAATTTTTCGGCGAGGACAAAGACGGTTTCCCTGTCGTAGTCATCTTTGTGGAATTGGGAGAATAGCCTAGGTATGTAATGCACATGTTACGTCATTGTTGGTGTCTTCTCCTTTTGTTTCAACAACTGGCATTATCGGCAGTTCCAGACAAAAGGCAAGCGCTATAGACGTAATGCACATATTACGTCTTCTTTTTTTTTTCAACAACACGCATTTTCGACATTTCCAGACAAATAGCACGCGATAAGTATCTGAATGTAGCCTCTCTACCAGTTCTTTGTAACCAGTATACCTTTGGTGGCACGTTTAACAGCGATCATAAGCCTATTTCCAGCTAAAATTGTAGTCATATTGTCAACATTGGAGGAATGCAGGTATCCCCAGAAGTGACGTCAATGTTTTCTGTCCACGACGCTGCATTTAAACAGGTAAGAAGCGAAAGCATTGTTGTTGTTGTTGTTGTTCATTAAATATGTATAGCAAACTTTTTATTCGAGAAAGTAAACCTAAAAAAAAAAACTCAATTAGAACTGTTAAAAAAAAAAAAAAAAAAAAAAAAAAAAAAACACTAAGTCTGGACCAAGCGCATTTGCAATAGACGACCACCTACACACAAAACACCTGTGACAGGACACATGACCCGGAATATGGTGCAGGCGTGCAACACCACGCAAAGCACAACTCTGCATATTTGGAGGGGAAAATGAATAACACACCCTACTGCTGTAAATGAAAAAAGAAAACAAAAACCATGGTAGTAAATGAATAATTAAAAGTTGGTGTAAACGAAATAGTAATAAAAATGATAAACGAAAATAGTACTCAAACGCAACAAAAATAAATAATGACAGAATTAAAGTAATAACCACCAGGAGGAAAACCAGTTCTTTAAAATAGATTTGGAAATAAATAGATAAACGAAAAATGAATATAAAGTAACTATGCAACATACTCACTAACCAGACTTGTGAACGGCACACTTATAGACCACGGGACTCCCTGAGGAGCTGCGATAGTAAGCCCTGCACGGGCTCGCATCTAAACCCTGGTCAGGACCTAAGAATTTAGAGAACACGCTTCTGCCTCTGCGTAAATACTGGGATTCACGACTGTGATACGGATCACAGGTATACTAACAAAAAAGCAACTAGACAGGATGACACAGCACTCGTACGAGTATTAAGGTTCAGTTCCCACCCGAGGCTGAAAACCTGATGCAAAGAGCCAGGAGATATGGATCTCCAAAAAAATATACAAGGCAGTTTCCCTCAAAGGCGAAACAGTAGTGGCTCTTCGAGGGATATGGATCCCTCACAAAAATACAATTACCCCCCCAAAAAAAAAAACACTAGCATACGGCTTGCACCGACACGTTATGCCACAGCCCCTCTATTCCATACCAACCTCGACTCCCCCAGTCGGCTTCCAAAACCTGATCGGCAGGTGAGAGGAAGCTCACTCAGCCTGTGTGAAAACACCACGTGCAACCTGAGTCCACACGGAAAACACATGACAACGCAGGCTGAAAGGTGGGTTGCAGAGATTTTAAAAGCTAAAAGTAAAACTAAGTTTTTTTTTTTTTTTTTTTTTTTTTTTTGTGACACACTGATTAAGGTTACCATTGAACAAAACAAACTTCTTACACAGATCTTTTCTCTAGACAAAACGGACTTTAAAACATGACGGTTGGAAGAAACGTGGAGTGCACGACATAACAATGTGAACTACAAGATAATGTGAAGGCAATGGAGGGGGGGGGGGGGGGGGGGGGGGGGTAGAAACTGAAAGACCGACAGAAAGGCAGGCGCAATAATAACTACGTTTGGTGGAGGGGGGGGGGGGGGGGGGGTAGAGTAACACCAAAACCCCATTTTAAAAGAGTTTGTGGGCTTTGGCTTACAAAAACAAAGTGCATTTATACCCGACATGTAAATTGCGCGCGCGCGCACACACACACACACACACACACACACACACACCCACCACCAGATAGATAGATAGATAGATAGATAGATAGATAGATAGATAGACAGCAGGTAAGTAGGTAAGTCGGTAGGTAGGTCAGTAGGTAGGTAGGTAATCAGGAAGGTATGTAGCTAGACTGACAGGTAGACGGACAGAGAGAGAGAGAGAGAGAGAGAGAGAGAGAGAGAGAGAGAGAGAGAGAGAGAGAATGAAAAATCCTACATGTTAGGAGCACGCGAGTCCTCAGCCCGATGTGAATCGTTCCGGACCCTTCTTGCCCCAGCACCTTGAGCACCGCCTCCCACTCGCTGGGCGAGTTCAGGCTGACCAGAGCCCCGCCCCTCCTCCGACACTCCCCCGAGGCCTCGGTCCAGGGCAGCTTTTCTGTCATCAGCTGATAGCACTTCCACTTCCAGCCAGCCACCACTGGGAGATCCCACACATCGTGGAGTTCACGTACCAGCACGCCTCTTCGTCCTCCCCATCCACACAATCCCGCTTGAAATTACATGGGAAATACCTGCCGTAGTCCCGCTGGAAACCGGGCACCGTGCAGTTCCACTGGCTCCTGCCGCCACCCGCTCGCTTCAGGTGCCAGACTCGCAAGAAGAACTCGATGTTGAAACCCAGAGAGCAGCAGTGATATACCTCGCTGGTGAAGCGAAGATGGACGTCCTCACTGAAGTATTGGACGATAGGTTTGTGAGAACAGAACTTGTCGAAGAAGTGTTGTTCTGTTCGTCCCCCCACGTACACCGACAAGGAATTGAATTTGCTGTCGCCAAGGGATAGGCTGAGCCATTTCAGAATGAGGAGGTAGTCAGGGGGGACGGTCAGAGAGGCCCAGCTATCCACAGCGGGTGGGTAAGGGGTGCGTCCATCCCACAGAGGAGACTGAATGAACCCTGTCCCGTTTTGTGTGTGAAAAATAAATTAGAATTCAAAAGTGTATGCGTGTAACTCGATTAGAACTGTCGCAATGACATGAGTAATATAGGTTATTCACGCTCAGTTTGACATGACCTTTGTTTTTGAGAGAGATAGACTGACAGACAGATGGAGAGACAGATAGACTGACAGAGACAGAGACAGACAGAGAGACACAGAGACAGAGAGAGACAGACAGAGACAGACAGAGAGAAACAGAAACAGAGGGAATGAAATATTTTCCGACAAAGGTTGAGAATAAAATCGTAACAACACATGTTCCAACGCAGAGCCCTGGAGAACGTTACACACAAGGGGACTTTGGGCAGATATGCAACCATCGATGACAACACCTAGTGACGGATGACACAAACCAGTCAAGAACTTCGCCCTGAAAGCCAAAGTCACTTTCAACCTTTTCAAAAGGATGGGATAATCCAGCGCGTTGATTGCTGCATTGAGTTCAAGGGAAACAATCATGGAGATGAATTTTCATCGGCATTCTTTACCAGAATGTCCTGAACTTTCAGAAAAGCAGTCTGTGTGTTGTGATCCTCCTGTCAGTAGATTGACTCATTTCGAAAACACGGTAATCTGATAAATGAGTCTGCAAACGCCTCAACACGATCTTCTCTAAGTACCTAAACTAATGGTAGATTTGACAGGCCTGAAATTGTATGAGCTCAGCACAGTTACAGTCACGCTTTTTCGGCAGTGGTGTGACAACAATTCTTAATTGGTAATCAATCTGAAATAAGTCCCACATGATCTAAAGCTGCACGATTACCATTGACAGGTATTTTAATGGTTTATGAATAAATGCAAAATGAATGGATGTGTATGCGTGCATGAGAGAGAGAGAGAGAGAGAGAGAGAGAGAGAGAGAGAGAGAGAGAGAGAGAGACAGAGACAGAGAGACAGAGAGAGAGAGGAGGGGGAGGAGAGAGAAAAACACGCACCTGTTTCGTTTTTGAGGTGAACAAAAGCTTCACTTCAGGTCGAGCAGACTTTGGAACAATGTCAAAAGTAAAATCCAGTTGTAAGTAGCCTTGACACCACTCGTTTTTCTTTCAAGGCAGAGAGCACACGATTGGTGTTGCTGAACACGAGAAGAGGACAGTGGGCAGTAAACGTCTCCAAGAACTCTTTATCACCATCACGTGCACAACAGTCTTTTACCTTCATCTCAAAACAATTAATGCGCCTCTGTCGCCTGATTTGAAAGCGAAAAATCATTCCAGGTAAGGTTGTGATGTAAATATTACAGTGACTGAAATGTTCTTTCTTTCATTGTCCCAATATAACGCAGGTAATTCACCCTCCCGTTGATCGCTTTGAACCGAAGCTCATGAGATCGATTCAGACAGTGATCGATATCGGTTTGTCCAAGTTTAAACGTGTCCATATTCTGAGACGTTGACCGGATCAGAGGTTGGTGTGGTGGTGACGGTGAACTTCGTTAAGAAAGTGTCACTAAAATGGATAGATGTGGTGTGGGCGTGGTACATGTTGTCTCCGGTAACGTTGTGTGGAATAGGAGTGAGGGCATGATGGGTATTCTTTTCCTGTGACTGACGGGTCAGATTCTCTGGTCCCCTAACAGTGGACGCGTTGTTGACCACATGGGGCGTTTTCTGGTCAACACTGGATTCCAAAGCTGTTTGTTCTGCTTGTAAAACTGAGAGCAACCTATGACGTGAGAGTATCATGAAAAACATCTCAACTTAACTGTTCACAAGACGTTTCACATGCGCGTGCTCCACACACACACACACACACACACACACACACACACGCGCGCGCGCGCAGGTACACAAAAGCACACACACAAGCACACACACATACACACACTCAAACGCACGCACGCACGCACACTCACGCACGCACGCCCGTGCACACACACACACACACACACACACACACACACACACACACACACACACACACACACACACACACACGCATGTACACACAAGCACAGACACATACACACACTCAAACGCACACACGTACGCACGCACGCACCACTCACGCGCGCACGCCCGTGCACACACACACACACACACACACACACACACACACCACACACACACACACACACACACACACACACACACACACACACACACACACACACACACACACACACACATGCACTCACGCGTCCGCCTCCCCCTTTCCCCATTCCCACACACAGAACAACGCTGTGTTCCCGCCAAATCAAAATCCGTGTATTACTTCGACGGAAAAAAAAGAAAGCAGCAGCGTTTGCCATTCGTATATATGCGTGTGTACGTACGTCCGTGTGCGTTTTCGAGTGTGCGTGAATGCGCGCGCGCGTGTGTGTGTGTGTGTGTGTGTGTGTGTGTGTGTGTGTGTGTGTGTGTGTGTGTGCGCGCGTGCGTGCAAAACGGTATCTTACATCATCAAATCGGTCATGAATTCTTACAGAAAGAGTATGAATAAGAGAGAGGGAGGGGGTGGGTGTGTGTGTGTGTGGGGGGGGGGGGGGGGGGGGGGGGAAAACGTCAGAGTCTCTCAGTCACGTCTTGAGGTTCTGAAGATGCGTGAACCAGAGTCATCAGAATATCTCCGGTTCTTAATTATCATTAACTGATCTATTCATTGACCTATTGATTTGTTGGTTGGTTGATTGAGTGGTTGATTGATTGATTCATTGATTAATATCGCTCTAATGACGAAATTGTCACAAACGTTTCCACTGAAAATAATGGCAATGAAGTCACAGGACCGAAGTGATGGCTATATATGGAGCAATATATCTTCATGGAATATTAAAAGTGACCGGTTTGCACTCTACTTTCACCTCCATAAAGGCGATCCAAGATAAAAGCACGAACCTTTCTCGCTAGAACAAGAGCGAGGAAGGATGAGTGTGACTCCCATTTTGCACTGCTTAAGTGCCATGGCTGAGCAAGTTTCAAAGCGACGTGACTGCAGGCGGAAAATGAAACAAACTTACCAACAACAACAACAACAAAATCTTTTATTCCTACGTACAAAAGGGACAGACAAATTACAAGACAAAACACGACGCGTTTCGACTTCTTTGGTCTTCAGCAGGCAAAACAAATAATATTTAGGACAATGACTTTTGCGCCCTGTGTGAGAAGATAAGTGATTGCTCGTGTTTTGTTTTCATTGGCCTGAATGTTGTTTGTCTTGCCTGAAGAAGACCAAAGAGGTCGAAACCCGTCTGTGTTTTGTCTTGTGATTTGTTTGTCTCTTTTATCCGGTGGAATAATGCAATTGTTTTTCTTTATGGGTAAGTAAGTCCACTAAATGCCAAGTATATTTTCAGGTAATCATGTAAGCACGGCAGCGGGAATATGAACAAATTTGACACACTTACAAATAGACGACACACCCTGGGAGGGGCGACCATCCCCAGCCCGGCGGTTCCCTGGGTGGCGGATAGGGGGTAGACCCCCACATATGAGGGTTAGCTGCGACATAAGTCAGGCTTGCCTGGTCGAATGAGCAGTCCTGGATCAATGGTGATGTTCCTACCAGGACGGGGCGGGGTAACAGGTGGTACTGTTACACCATATTAAATTCCCCATGTATTGTGTGATGGGTTCATCATGCGAGTAAGAGTAGCATAAACCCTCAAGCCCTGGGGAAGGAAAACTCGGAGAAACAGACCAAGATAGGGGATGCTCATCAGCCTTGGTCAGCAAGTCGCCTATGATAGGGAAACTTGGACAAGGAAACAAACACCCAAAGACGGATGTACTGGACCCCTGGCGCATAACGGCAGTACAACGCATCTACGTCATGGATTGACAACCTCGTAGATTTTCGACGTGGTGCTCTACTAGAGGGATCCTGCCAGGCTAGTAGAGTGCTGGGCCCTATGCCTCAAAAGGGCCCACCCCATGCGACTGGTGGTCAACCCATCCCAGTGAGAGGAGCCAGGCATCAGAGGCAGAGGGAAACTGCTACTGGTCAAAAAACATCTGACCCCAGAAAACCCCCTAGACCACTCAACATTCTCCAGTGAAAGCAGAGGGCGTCTACCACAAAAAAATCCCACTTACCGAGAGATTGCATAAAGAAAACATCGATGTGGCCTGTATCCAAGTGAGACACCTGAAACCCAACCACAGGTTCCGAGTCAGAGGTTACTAAACCTTAAAGCTGGACAGAGAAGGAAGACCAAAAGTAGGAGTACAGATACTCATCAGGAACAGTATTCAGCCTCGGAATTTACAGTGGACACTAATCAGAGGACTAGCAGATAGAGAGCAATCTGCTTCTTCTGAATGATCCAGAAGACCCACTCTGACAAGTATTGTAAGACCATCAAAATGGACGACTATAACATCAACAGAGCCACCAAAAGCTTCAAACCAAGCCATCCTGAAAGCAGCCTCAGAGGCAATCCACGTGGGCGCTCGCAAGAACTACGGGCCATATTGGACAGAAGAGCTGCAGGAGCTTGAAAATGAAGTGACAAGGACTAGAGAGAAGGTGGAAAAAACAACCCAATACAAGAAAAAAACATCACGCTCAAAGCCTGCACTCCCAAATACAGAAAGGTCTACATCCAGGCTGTAAGAACAAGCTGGATGGAGAAAACAGAAAAAGCTGAACCTTGACAGAGATGGCAACAAACTTTGGAAACTCACCAAAGCCATAAATAATGAAAAGACAAGGTCAGCACCTGTCTCGCTTCAAGAAGGCCAGGAGATTGTGACACCAAGAGAGGCAGCGACTGCATAGACAGTTATGAGCAGACCAGCAACATCTCTATGACAGACGACAGAAAACAACAAGTCCCAGCAACATCTCTATGACAGGGGACAGAAAACAACAAGTCCATGAAGAAATGAAGAATCATCATCAGGATGATCAAGACCCAACTTGATTACATGGATAGGCCTTTCAAACTGAAAGAATTAGAAGAAGCTGCAAAAAATCTTTACAGGACAAAAAATCACTAGGTCCTGACAAAGTCATCAAAGAGATGCTAAAACATCTTGGCACCAAAGCAAAGACCAAACTCCTTGCTCTCTTCAACAACAGCTGGAAGATTGGGCATGTTCCACAAAGCTGGCGCGAAGCTGACACGGTGCCAATCCACAAGAAAGGCAAACACAGAGTCAGGGCTGACAGCTATCATCCTCATCAGCCTCATCAGGTGTGTGGGGCAAGCTCCTAGAGCGTATGATCAACTCGCAGCTCGTTTGGCACATGGAGAAGAACAATATCATCATTCCACAGCAGACAAGCGTCTGCCAACATTGTTCCACTGAGGACCAAGTGACCTACATAGTCCAGAAGATCGAGGATGACTTCCAGGACAAACAGCATACACTGGCGGTGTGGATAGACATGGAAAGGCGTACAAACAAAGTCTTGAAGGATGGCCTCTGGAGAAAACTCCAGAAGAGTGGTGTGACTGGCTGTATGTACCAATGGATATCACAGTACCTGAAAAAAAATAGGAAGGCCCAAGTCCATGTCAATGGAGCATACAGTCGGAAAGAAGACACTGAGAGGAGTCCCTCAATGAGGTTTCATCGGCCCTACCCTACTCTCTTTATGTTTATCAACGACATCGTCAAAGATATGCCACGCAAAGTCCAAGGAGCCATCTATGCAGCAGACGATCTGTTCTATGGTGCTCGGAAGAACACCTCACAACTGCCAACTACAGGCTACAGCAGGCGCTGAATGTTCTCGAAAGCTGGGCAAAACAGTGGCTGGTAACAATTAATGCCAAGAAGACCACTTACACTGTTTTCAGCCTCTCACCCAAAGAACAGAAGGCCAACCTGAGCATCAATGGACGAACTGTGCTTGCTGAAAATAACCCCACATACTTGGGAGTCACCTTCGACAAACGCCTGACGTGGAAGAAGAAGCAAGCAGAGAAAAAGCAGAATCAAGAGCAAAAGTACGACTTGCCCGCATGAAGAAGCTGGTAGGAACAACATGGGGTGCAGAGAACTCGACTCGTAGGAGACTACACTGGTAGAGTCAGGGCAGTGCTTGAGTATGGTCATGCATGACTGCATGGAGAGCTACAGCCAAATCCAATTTTGCATGGGTCAGCAAGGTGCAGAAACAAGCTACCGTATCATGACAGGAGCCATGAAGTCTACGCCAATTTAGGAGCTTGAAACCATCACAGAGCTCCAGCCCCTTGAGGACCACAGAGATGCCAAACTCCTGACCCAGGCTGCCAAGTTCAAGAGGTTGCAAAGCGAAAGCCACCTGATGGAAGACAGACTGTCCCAGCCAACAGAAGGACGGCTGTAGAGAGGGAGCTTCATACACCAGAGCAGGATCCTAGAATGGCAAGATCAAGATATCCTTGACCATGAGCCCAAAGTGATACCCCAGTGTCTCGCTGTCCCTGCCTGGAATGGAGGAACCCCTCCCCTCATCCAGTGCAGCATCCCTGGTGTTGGCCCTAAAGATTTCCAAAGCAGCCCTGAAAGAAAGTCCCTCACCCCTGAAACACTTCATATCAGTTCCCCAACGAGTTCTGGACTCATGTCTACACCGAAGGCTCTGCAGCAGCAGATGCCATTCAAAATGGAGGGGCAGAAATATATATCCGATATCCAGGAAGCAGAGAACAAAAGATCTGCCTCGCTACCAGCTTGTACTCCACAAATTACAGAGCTGAAGCAGAAGCCCTGAAAACAGCAGCAGCCCACATCGAATTCAGCCCCTACGCCAGACACAACGTTGTCTTCCTGACCGACGCCCTGTCCATATTGCAGGCCCTTTAGTCCAACAGAGATCCAGAAATCAATGATCTGTCCTCTCTCACCTCCCTCTGCACAGGTCACACAGTCACCCTGCAGTGGATTCCCTCCCACTTCAACGTGCTCGGCAATGAGACTGCTGACTCCCTGGCAAAGGAAGGTACTATGAAGGAGAAGATGGACAGATCTACCAGCTACCCAGAATCCAGGGCCAATATCAAAGCCAAGCTGCAAAACAATTGGAAGCGGCAGCATCAACGCCACAAACAGAGCAGACCCGTACTACCTGCTGACTCATCGTTTTCAGGCTCAGGCCAGGCAACAACCGCCTGAAACACCACCTATTCACTAAACTCTGCATCGGCAACACAGAGCTGTGCCCCTGCAGAACAGGCAGCCAGTCAACAGAACATCTTCTACAGTCCTGCCTGCTCCACCAAACTTCTGAGAGAAAACCTGGCCCAACCCAATATCAGTGGCCAGGAAGCTCTACTGAGGACTGGAGGACCTGCGACCTACTGCCACCTTTGCCGAAGAGGTGGGGAATCCATCTGAAAAAAATGATGAACGAGACAACGACGACACAACCACGCACGCTAACATAAATCTACGCGTGTCGGATGCATACTGTGTATGGCAATTAGAATCATTGTCTCTATCATCACACCTCCAGGACCTAGTTTTTAAAAGAAATTTGAAATAAACCCCTCCGTTTAACATGGACAGACAAATTACAAGACAAAACACGACGCATACCGACTTCTTAGGTCTTCTTCTTCAGTCAAGATAAACAACATTCAGGACAATGAAACGAAGAACAAGCAATCACTCATCTTCTCAAATTCGGCGCAAGATGCGCGATGAAAGTAGATTAGGTTAATGTTGAGCAGAACTTACGGGAGAGGTGGGAACAATTTCTATGTCTAGAATTCGAACCAGGACTTCATCATTTCACGTCTGAGACTGTACTTTGCAAAACACCCGTAAAGATACTACTTTACACAGACATCACAGCAATCTAACGATAACAACATAATACTCTCATGTCAGATCAAAACATATGGACCAATGTACATGAAACTGATGGAAAAACTAAATCCAACAGAAAGCGACGAGGGCTTTTTTTTCTTTTTCTTAAACTGGAGATAGATGAGTTCCCTATCATGGAAATATTGTAGCAAGTCATGATGAAAAAAGATAATGACGTGTTCATTGTTTTCCTCATGTCAACTATTCTTTGAATAAATTAACATCAGTCGTGCTGTTTATGCACACTCTTGTGGCTTGCGTGCTGTTGACTGGGTGTCTGTCGTGCCAGGAGGATGGTCAACAACAGTTGTTCAGACTGCTTCTTCCTGTGCTCCAGAAAACGTTGACCCCATAGAGTAGTGGGCTGAGAGCTGGGCTGACCGACAGACCCAGGACAGTCACAATGACCTGTACATCACTTGGAACGCTCCTGTTCCTCACTGCGAACATCCACAAACACTCCACCAGAACCCTGCACGCCGTGGCGGACACCACTACGGCAAAGAGTCTCCTGGCGACTAGCAGCTCCAGGGTCCTTCTGCTGGAATCTGTCACTATGATCAACGTTTGATTCAGAGTCCAGCCAATCAAACCTTGAGCTGCGACCATGACGGGACACAGGCTAAAATTGAAGAGAAGCAGAAGAACAATATAATGAGATGGTTGGTGGCGAATATAATTCAGGTCTGAAGAACTGCTGTGGTCTTTCCCTGGAGTGGAAAACAGGTGGCACAAGGCCGTGTGACCATAGAAACTCCAACGTGGTGTTTCAAAGGACAGGGGAAGCGCGGCCAAAAGAAGGCCAGTGATCCATGTCGCCAAACTGACCAGGTGAGCTGATTTGGGGACAAAGCAGAAGCGGTACAGGGACTCACACACCGCCAACGCTCTGTCCAGTGTCATCACACAGATCAGGAAGAAAGACACCTGAGCCGACAGGATGAACACCATTCCGGCAGACGTACACGGGACACTGGATCTCCAGAGGACGTCTTTCCACAAATACGTACCCTGAAACACTCTATCCGCTACCATTATGATTATCAAATACATGCCTTGTAAAATGTCAGACACACCCAAGTGCAGCAGAAACACCCCACAGCCAAATGACTGGAAGCGTTTCCGAATGATAACCCAGTAAAATAAGGCTGAAAGATTGCCACTCAGAGTGACTGTGGCAAGCAGGGCTAAAAGAAATTCTGAGTACTTGACTCTGGAGCAGATGGTCGCAGGATGACACAGGGTCAGACTGAGACTCACACCGATGTGGGTTAAACTGTTTGGGGAGCACAGCTGGGCAGCACAGCTTGTGGTTCGAGGATGTCACTGATTCCAGTTCTGTTAACTGGTAGAAAATATCTGGAGGGAACTGCTGGGAGGGGGCACTGCCAGAGGTCTAAAGAAACGGAGAGATTTCAGTGGCTGGAATCCTCCATCAACAACGTGGTTTAGCCCGGTGTTGGACAGGTTTAATCTTTGGAGATGAATCAGATTCCTTAACTTACTGGCATTCAGTTGACTGATCTGAATTTCTGACAAATCTAGCACTATCAGATTTTCAAGCTCAATTATGGCTGGCACGCTGGAATGAAACTGAAGAGGGTTATCAGCTAAGATCAGAATTTCTACACTTTTCATCTTTTCCAAGTCATCAGCTTGAAGGTGGGGTAGGCGATTTTGACTCAAGTCGAGACTTTTAAGGTTCGGAAGCTCCGGTGCTTGAACATGAAGCAAAAAGCAATTGGATAAACTCACATGAATTAACATGGTGTTGACCACCAAGTCCACCAGGGTCATGTTCGTTCCGTCAGCGTGTAAGAACCGGAGTTCCGGATGGTCAGCAGCAACAAAACTTGGGCTGCAGTAAAACGCCATCCCAAAGCACCTACAAGCAGGTGGACAGGTGAAGTGACACAACAGCTCTCATCGTCATTCTGAGGGCACTGGCCATACCTGTTGTCACACATGTGCTTGGCGTGCAGGCACACACGGGCCTGGCGACAGCGGTAGTAACCGGGACACTCGTACGTCTCACAGTCTGCTTCATCTTCATGTTCTGGGCAGTCGTACACTTTGTTACACCTCAGGTAGACTGGCAGACAGTAGTAGCCGGAAGAGAGACACTGGAAGTGAGTTGAGGGACAGGATGTGTTGTGCTCAGCTGTGCAGAGAGGACTGATCACAAGCAGTCCCTGAAATCCATGTCGACGATGGCTGGTGGAGGCGGAGCCCCATCATACTGTCTACGATAATATGTTTTTTGCTCGCCACAATAGTCTTCATCACTGCCCGAAACACACTGCTTCATGTAGTGTAGTCACAACGCTGGTGTTTGGGTATACACTGAAAGCATACAGGTAACAGTGTACAGTTTTGAACTGATTCAGACAAGCCTGTTGTCATTTAACTGTTCCAGTATACTGTTAACTATTATTGGTTTCTCTCTTCTTCTTGGTCCAAACAACTATTAACATTTTATGATCAATAACATTCAACAGATTCTGTCTATGCATGAGCCGCATCAAAATCTCTAGCAGTACATTTGTGAAATCATTGGAAAACTCTCATTTCTTTTCAACCCCCCCCCCACCCCCCGTCCATCTATTATAACTAAGTAACATTCCGGTCGAAATTTTTAAGACTGTGCATTTAATTATGATATTATTTCTAGGAAGACTGACCTTTTTCAAAAGGAACATTTTGCTCCTGGTATTTCACAGTGCGCAGTAAATTTGTGGATTTTTTCACATTTCTTTTTATGCTGACATCCACTGTTTGCACTCGAACATTCCTCACCAGTTAAAGAATAAACCTTTAATACTGTAACTTTTGATGATGTCTGGCTACGTTCAGAATCCTGTCTGAGTTCAGCTTGATTTCTTTTACCTCATGGAAGAAATTACATGAAACCCCTTGGTGCGGGGTGCAAAAACAAACATTCACAAATGTGATGGACCGTTTTCCCGTCCAGTCACAAATTGTTGTGCAACCGGGCTAACCAGAAGGTAGTCGTCCAGAAGCTGGTTGAACAGTTTACCTGACTGCTGCTCACCTATGCACCATTAAAGCCTGGTGAGCTGAACCGGCTAGGCAGTCTCTGCAGTGATTCCGGCGACGCAGCTATCCAGAAGCTGAAGAGGGACTCCAATCTGTTTTGGTGGCAGTCAGGTATTTATCATTCAGTGTCTATTTATTAGCAAACCGAAACCGTATCCCCGTTTAGGAACGACTGAAACTTCCTCAGCGCACTGTGAAGGTTTTGTTTAGAAAAAAAAAAAAAGTTGTGTTCTGTTATCCTATGACTTGATAGGGTAGCAAAACGAAATTATTTTGGAAAACATGAATAGAGGAAGTGAGTGTGTTAAAGGAAGTGGTCTTCAGAGATAAAAAAGAGATATTGCTTATTCTGTGACTTAACTAGTTATGAACTTCATGATGAAAAAAAAGGTTTGATGTGGTTTGCGAAAAGAGGGAGAGTTTTGATGCTATATATAAATAAGCTGCCAGAGTGAGCGACAGAGACTTCATAATGCTAGTTTTGATTTTGATGTGGATGAGTATTTAATTCACTCTTGATATGAATATTGAATAGTTGTGTGTTGGTAAACAAGAGTGTGTGGAAATCTTTCCCTTACATATACTGAAGTAGACGAATCTTCTGGGGAAAAAAAAATTTAAAATCTGGTGATTATATGAAATGAAATGAACATTCTTGTCGTGTTACAAGAAAAGAAATGAACATTTTGTGGTGACATTTATAGTTTGATGAAAAGTAATCATTAATTGTGTGTAATGAATTGTATTCATGGTTTATTGAAGAGGATCTAGGTGGGAATTTTTTTCCCAATTTGGAAAATTAGATTCTGAAAGGTTTTTATTGAAATTCTTTCCTGTGTAGTGCTGATTCCGGAAAAAAAAAGTGTTAATTCCGGAAAAGAATGTTTTAGTGTGCCGACGTTTGTCCTAAGTTCTAGCAAAATGTGATGTGGCTAATGAATATGAATGTAGTCATAATTGTAAGGAGTAGTAGCCATGACAATCAAGGTAGTTAATCAGTTTCCCAAGGTAGAAGTGTTCCCTGGGACTGAAGGGGACTGGCTGACACTCTCTGAGGGTCAGAGCCGTAGCTGTGTCTACCCCCTTGTTCTCCACCCTGTGTCGGTGTCGAGAGGCCAGCTTGAGTGCCGACAAACTACCCTACCTGCCACTGCACCTGGGACCGACTACCTGCTGAGCCAGTTGGGCTGGAGACGCTACTGCTGCCAAGCCAGAGCGCCACTCCCGAGTGTTGAACCAGCGACCTGTTGGCTAGCCGTCGCTGTGTTCTGTGTTTCTGTGTGTGAGCCACAGTTCCTGTGTGAGACTGTCACTTTGTCGCTGGCAGAGACGCCATGAGTGTGCTAGTGATTTCTGAGCCACAGCTCTGTGAAGTTTTGTAAATCTTGTGTCGAACTTGACGCTGCAGACGTCGTCTTCATCATCTTCATCGTCTCGTCGTCTTCGTCCTCTTCATCGTCTCGTCGTCGTCATCGTCTACGTCGTCGTTGGAATCAGCAGCGCTAGTAGATAGCTAGTTATATTTAGATATATTTTGTGTGTACGTCTCATGGTTGGCGTGCCGACTTTTGATGATCTTGCATTATTATATATGTTTGTCTGATGGCTCGGGCAGCATAAAAACAAAAAAGTGTTGTTCTGTTGCCTGGCTGTCAATGTTCGGGTGAGTGGGTGGTGTGTATGTGAATTGGAAAAGCTGTGCATGCATCCATAATTTCTGTGTGAGAGTCAGTCAGACACCTGCAGACACGACCCATTCCATCCGTAAAAACGACCAAAATATTCTGGATTTTCAAAAAGAAAAAGAAAAAGAAAGAAAGAATCCAGCTGAGCTAACACTCTGAGGGAGGCACATTAGACTATACCCGTCATAGAAAAATATCTCCCGTGGGCCACTGCAAAAACGTATCCTTGAAGACAGTAAGTTTATTAAGCTGGGGATTAGTGCATTTGCACGTTCCTTTTGTTACAAGGAATTTCCACCAGTGCCAGAGGGTATATCTTTGATGTTTTATTTATTATGAGGCAATGAAGATGACTCCAAAACTTCCATGAAGGTCACATGATATTGTAAGCTTGCTCTCTTCTTATTTAACATACCTAAATTTCTGAATAGCCCTGCTGGCAGGATCACTTGATAAATAATTAACCGTCATGGACAAGGCGCACGTAGCACTACAGACTTCTCCAAACTTATGTTTCAGAAAAAAAGCATGGGGGTGGTGAGGAGGGGTGGGTGGAGAGGGGGGGGGGGGGGGGGGGGGGTTATAATCCACCAGCTATCACCCATTGGTCGCTGGTTTTCAGTTTCCTCCAAGCTGATCCCATCATTTTATGGAGCCACTCAAAAGACATTGGGAGATCTCCAATACAGCAGACAGGCTATTCTTTTGGGTACCAGGTGAAATATCTAATCCTAGCTTTCTTAACCAGTTTTTTTTTTTCACCTCAGTAAGTGTTGGTGGATTTTTATTTAACTTTTTTTCTGGCGCTGCAGACAGCTGCAAGCTCTGGATTTCAAGTTTGTGCTTCGTTCTGAAGGTGGGAATATGTTATCGACACATGCTGCTCAAGAGTGTCTGTGTTCACTGTAGATTATCTCTGATTGGGAATACTCGAATGTTATGTCTGAAAGTCCCTGAAGGAGACATCGGAAGGTCGAACTAGTGGGAATATTTTGATGAGTCTGGCCATTTTTATCTCTGTTTATTTGTGTTGATAGACAAATACAAGCGATCGATCAATAGATAGATAGATAGATAGATAATATGTTTTTATTTCTATTGTACGTGCGTTTAGAGAGAGAGAGAGAGGAGAGAGAGGGACGAGGAGGGAGCGGAGAGGAGAGTGAGAGGAGAGAGAGAGAGAGAGAGAGAGAGAGAGAGCAAGAAGCGCAAACTGCAGAGACAGTCTGCAAGTATGGATTCAGGAATGTCTGTCGAACACTGGCGAGGAATGGAAAGCCTCAGAAGAATCCCTGTACAAACGTTGCAGCTGACACCCTGGACTTTGTTGGGCACAAACATGGAGACTAGATTGATCAAAACGACACCCAGAGATCAACAGGCTCATTCAGATGGTTAAATTCTTTAACCTTCGACGACTTTAGGCCAAGACTAAAGTATTTGATGCCCTTCTGAGAGAGTTCGTCTTTACTGATGACAGTGCACTGACTTTGCACTCCTTGAAGACATCCAGGCATCACATATCGCTTTGCAAGGGTATGTCAACGCTTCGGACTTACAAATCCGTCCTGGTGGGACCGAGGGCCATGCTCCGACCTTGACTGTCCGGAGCTGGCAGTGCCCTACCACCACTTGTCGTCTTCAACAACACAGAGATCAAAACTGTGGACAAGTTCTGCTATTTGGGCAGTACTGTAAGCAGCAACGGATCTCTGGATCCAGAAGTATGTTGCTCATATCAAAGGCCAGGTCTGCTTTTAGCAGAGTCTCAAAGAGTCTGTGGCAAGACCATGGCATCAAACTGCGCACAAAAGGTTAGCGTGTACAGACCTGTGCTTCTGAGAGCTCTCTCTCTATTTTGTGACACTTGGACACGTACTGCTGACACATCCAAACAACTCCAACAGTTTCATCGGTCGATGCTTGCACAAAGATCTGCAGCATTCAACAGGAAGACAAGAGTGTCCAAGCTATAGGTCCAGAAGTTTGGCCTACCCAGCACTGAGTGTACACTCATCAAAAGCCAGCTCTGATGGACAGGACACGTCGTTCAAAGGGGGACTGCAGAATTCCAAAGATGTTGCTCTACGGACAACTGAAGGAAAGACAACGTAACCAAGGAGGGCCTCTCAAGAGATACAAAGACACCTTGAAGCCAACCTCAGAAGCTGCAACATCAACACTGCTTCCTGAGATGTTGCCCTTGACAGAACACAGTGGAACCAACGATGTACCCAGGGCACAAAGATGTTCGAGCAGAACAGAATGGCCACCATCCAGGAAAAGAGGAATCTGAGAAAAAACAGGACCCATCCTTGCAGGACTCCATTTCCATACAGCGTCTGTGGACACGATGGGAGAATCCATCATCATCAGCTTTACGTTGAGGATAGAAAATAATATTCTGTGGACCTTAGTCGGACAGAGCTCCACTTCATGGCAGACAAGCGATACTGATGTTATGGTTTATTTGTGTTATGTGTGTGTGAGTGTGTAAGACAAACTGCCAGGATGTTGATGCAAGTGCTTCTGTATTTATCCATTCGACCGTGAATGCATGTAGCTGAAGGGTGATTTGATGTGTGAAACAAATGGTTCCTTTTTTTTTTTTTTTTCCCTTTTTTTTTTTTTTTTTTTTTGGGGGGGGGGGGGGTGCTGCTTTCTAAATTTGTAGGACAGACTACTAGAATGTCGACGCGGTTGCTTGTATTTATTCATTCGATTGTGAATGCAGGTAGATGAAGTGTGGTTTCATCTGTGAAATGAATGCTTCCTTCGTTATATTGGTGTTTGTTTTTGTCCTTTCTTTGTTACAAATTCTTTAAGACAGACAACTCGGATGTTGACGCGGTTGCTTCTGCATTCATTCGATTGTTAATGCATTTAGCTAAGTGTGGTTTGATCTGTAAAAAAGAACGTTTTTTTTTTACAAACTCTTCTCATTTGAGTCCACACATGTTCACTGTGTGCGTATATTTACATCAGTGGATGTACTCATAGTGTTGGTAGGGGACGCATGCACCTCTCGCTCCATCAAGATCGTGACGCATTTTCAATTTCAGAAATGGATACACGGTGCTGCCCTGAGTCAACGTCCAAGACCTGGGCACAATGGAGGCTGGACGTCCTACAGTTAGGCAGAGGAGATCCAGAATGGACAGTTTCAATCACGAGACACGTCCCTATCAATTTACATCACCAAGCATCACAGAGGTCACGAAGTTTGTCTGTGTAAGAATCTAAACATAACTGGATATCATGGAAGGCCAGGGTGACATTTGGGGACATGAATTATCGATCAGTTAAAAAGCAGTCATGAAAGGCATTGCCAATAGGTTTTGTTGTTATTGTTTATTTTTTTTATTGTTTTGCTTTGTTTGTCTTCAACTATGAAGCTGAATCAGTGGACATACTGGCATCATATGAGACAGAAGGGACACAGTGGAAAAAAAAAAACGCCTTCATGTTGGCAGATGGTACCTTACAGACCTACATCACTTCAAGGGGGTGGGGGGTGGGGGTGTCTTGGGGAACTAGATAGCCCATGCATCAAGTTGACAATAGTTTAGACGAAACTCGTATATTTGTAACGGTGATCGGGAAACCAGTTCGTTATTTGCTGCTGAATGACTATTCTAGTCATTTCTTGTAACACTATTTCCGTCTGCAGTCACCTCACTATGAGACTATTCTACTCTGTTTTGTAACACAAAGGACATCACCATTGACTGCCACATACCTGATGCTTGTACTCTTCTTCGCAGTCGAAGGTTGAGGTGCGAGATGCACGGGGGGTGCACACACAAAAGTCGTTCATCACTGTGATCACTGCAGTCAGGTCGGTGGTCACACACCAACATGTAAGGCACTTCCTCTATCTGATTGTTGCACGCGAAGGACGGGGGAGCGGGATGGTCAAAGAAAGACAGGCACATATCACAGGCTTCCAGCAAGGAGCTCACCAAACAATCGCTTTGTACGTCACACGCCAGGAAATCGTGCGGTCACATGCGACTCGTTTGCATAACCGTCGCTCAGAGGGGCACGTCACGTGAGACACCGGAAAGACTGCGTGACTGTAAGGCGGGAAAACGGACCGATTTCTGATCGGAGAATTTGGATGAGGTTCTTGGTTTGAATTCACAAAGCGCAACAGTTTTGGCTTTTATTTGATTCTGTCCCCACACGTTGTAAAAATCTTCCCATGTCCTGGGCGTGACGTTCAGGCATGAAGACTCCACAGTAAGGTCTGAGAGGTGGCGGTCCTCTGTAGTCTGCTATTGCACTTCTCAAGAGTCGGGTGAAATGAGTGCTGTGCTTTGTTGA
>JADBJO010019868.1:12500-27500 GCA_016801955.1 Conus betulinus | reverse complement strand
TTCCTAACCTCACTATGGTTTTCTTCCTTTTCTCTCTCCAAACTGTTCATATCTTTCTCCCTCCACCCCTTCCTAAACTATTTTTTTTGTTGTTTTTTTTTTGTTTCTGTTTTCTTCCTTCACCCTTTTCCAATCCAATTACAGTAGAAGCCCGTAATAATGACCTACAAAAATCTTAAAACACAGTATGGTCTTTTAAGGTAGGAGAGAGAGAGAGAGGGGGGGGGGGGGGGGGGTGAGGGCGAGAGAGTGGGAGAAGTTGGGGAGGGAGTCTTTAGTGAAGATTAAACTGGAAAAGACAGAAAAAATATATCCTGAAAACGGTAACACGTCTTTCTTGGAAGAGTCTTCACCGGAACTTTCGCTCCACACATTATTCATGTTGTTCCGAAGCGTTCTTCCTCTTCTTCTTTGAGCAAAACCACTATACCACAGACCATCTTTCAGAGCTCAACATCAAGAGAGGAAGTGGCCGCACATCTAAACTTAAAGGAAGAGCACGAAACATCACCAACCAAAACAAATATTGGAATAATCTCAAGGCCAACACTGCAAAGACTAATAGAGAATGGGGCAAACTCATACTAGGCCTTTCCATTGACAGACACAAATGATCAAACACACATCAACTGATAAAAGACTGAATCTCACCTTGTCTCGTTTCAATATTTTCGCGGAGTAGATTCAATTCAGTTATTAGCTGTGTGTTCTCTATAAAAAAAAAAAAAAAAAAAAAGATGCCAATCTCTATACCAGTTTGGAACTTTTCTGTGCCGCGTTTTTCATCCTCAGCACAATAGTTTCGAACAGGACACAGCAAACTGGAAATCTGATCCACAGTTGTGCCAAAGTGTACGGCCAGCAGAGCACAATGTTTTATGCAATAAAAATTCATGCAAACACTGTGTTACAACACACACACACACACACACACACACACACACACACACACACACACACACACACACACACACACACACACACACACACACACCTACACACACACATACTCACGCACACATGAGCGCGCACGTACGCGTAAAGTGAAAGAGAGAGAAAAAGAGAGAGAGAGACAGACAGATCAACAGCAATGAGAGAGAGAGACAGAGAGAGACAGAGAGAGAGAGACAGAGAGAGAGAGAGGCACACATAAATGCCACACACACACACACACACACACACACACACACACACACACACACACACACACACACACACACACACACACACACACACACACACACACACACACACACATACACACAACACACACACACCACCCACCACCACCACCCACACCACCACCACCGCCACCACTACCGCCAACAACAACAACAACAACACACCAAAACACACCGTGATCACCACCACAACCACACCACCGCCACCACTACCACCACCACACTAAGTCACCCACACCTACACACTACCACCACCACCACCAACACCACCCACTCTCACCCACCCCCACCCAAGTCCAACACAAGACACTCCCCCCCCCCCCCCCCCCCCACCCTCACCTGGGGATTCTGAAGAGCGCCCGCCGAGGGTCCACGTCCGAGTGCGGCGGCTTGCCCTCTGCCAGCTCTAAGGCCGTGATGCCCAGCGACCACACGTCGCAGCGCACGTCGTAGCTGTAGTCCAGCTGCTGCTCACACGCAATCACCTGCCCGCCAACACGTCAGTCAGTCAGTCAGTCAGTCATCAGCCACGGAGAGCGTCCGGCCGGCATGCAGACACCGACCGGGAGCAGGGCTACCTGCCACCTCCTTGGACATGTCGATACTCACTCTCCCTGCCCGTACTGTCCCAGAAACAAGGGAAACTATTGGCTGAGGCTGGAAGGGGATGCAGCAGGGGTGGGGTGGGGTGGAGGGGGGGAAGGAAGGGGAGGGGAGTGGGGTGGCGTGGGATGAGAGGTGGGAGGACAGGAGGGTAGCAGGAGGGAGGGAAGGCAGGGGGAATGGCAAGGGTTGAAGGAGAATGGAGAGGAGAGAGAGAGAGAGAGAGAGAGAGAGAGAGAGAGAGAGAGAGATAAACAGACAGACAGACAGACAGATAGGGATAGAGGCAGAAAGAGAAAGAGACAGAGAGAGGGGGGGGGGGATCAGCTTTGAGTGTCAGAAGACTATACAAAATTAATGAGTTAGCTGTCACCAATCAATGAACAGTGAGTAAATAAGCAGCTTTCCGGTCAGCTAAGCAACTGCCGACCGCCTGAGGGAGAGAGAGAGAGAGAGAGAGAGAGAGAGAGAGAGAGAGAGAGAGAGAGAGAGAGAGAGAGAGAGAGAGAGAGGGCCACAGAGGCAGAGTGAATGGGGGTGGGGGGGGGGGGGCAGGCAGGGACGGAGAGAGCGAGAGATAGACAGACATATAGACAGACAGACACGGAGAGAGAGACACACACACAGACAGACAAACAGACAGATAGCAGACAGCCAGAGAGATAGACAGAGAGACAGATAGAGACAGAAAGACAGGCAGAAACACAGAGAAAAATACTTTCTGAATGATAATATTTCTCAATCTTTAGTGCCAAAATCACAAAAATATACCACATGCAGAACAGTTATGAAGCACAGATCCATCTGTAAACCCTTCCAGACGATTTGGGCGGCGTTCATCAATATGGAATTTTACATATGCGGAGACTACAGGTCCGTCGCATTTCTTTAAATCTGAATAATTTGAATCAGTAGTGGCATTACTGTGTTCCCGTTTAGGAATTACACTAAATGATATCCGAAGAGCTACTGTCTGCGGTTCTAAGCCCGAATTCTTAAGTGGATCTGACATGTATAGGTATCTATAGTTTCAACAGAATGTATTTGTTGTGCTCTCTTAGAAAATTCAGTACCTTAATTATAATTCTGCCTCCGTGACATTGAAATTCTGAACTGTGTGGCTTCGTAGGTGGTATTTTGCTGATCAGAGTTTCATATGTTACTCAAAAGGCAGTATTGCAAATTCAACTTTCATATGTTCCTCAAAAGACAGTATTGCAAATTCTCTGTACGTTTTCAGTGTTGATGCATGAACTGGCACACCGAGTTCTGGCTCATATGCTTTACTATAAACGCGCTTTGCAATCTGTAATAAGTATTTTGGAGCCGAAAATTTCACTTCCTGGGTATATGATAGTTTTGAATGCACAGTTGCTAGATGGACAGCCATTTGGATTCTCTTTCTCTACGTTTGTTCAATTACTATTTTACAAAAGTCTTTTTCTAGCCTTTGTTACAACAGATTCTTGGAGATGATTCCAACTTAAATCAGATTTGAGATAAACGCCAAAAAAAATGACAACCTGTTTGTATTAAATAGACGACCCATCGAATTAAAAGAAGGCAAAAGTTTGGGGTCATAACCAGACGTGAAGAGTACCGTATACCATTTTTCAGGGGAGAGAGCCAAACCGTTTTCAGAGATTTAACTATTTACTTTGTCAATTTCAATCTAACAACACGTCTCTCTCTCTCTCTCTCTCTCTCTCTCTCTCTCTCTCTCTCTCTCTCTGTATATATATATATATATATATATATATATATGTGTGTGTGTGTGTGTGTGTGTGTGTGTGTGTGTGTGTGTGTGTGTGTGTGTACTGATCTAACAGGAGTATGCTTTTTCAGAGTGAAGAGTGAGGGAAATCTTTTCTTTTCCAGATGAAAGAGTGTTTGCCAGTTCAGCTTTCTAAATACTGTGGCTTCGCACCACCTCCAGCTGTGCTAGTTATTGCTAGCTTTCTAAAGGTTATTCTCCGATAGTTGAAATCCAACTGTTCCAAGTAATAGTTGTCAATATAGCTCTTTCTTTCTCCCTCTATCTGTCCGTCCGTCCGTCTGTCTGTCTGTCTCTCTCTCTCTCTCGCTCTCTCTCCTCTCTCTCTCTCTCTCCCTCCCTCCTTCTCTCCCTCACAAACACAAACACATAGACACACAAACAAACATACACTCAAACAAACATACACACACGCACTCAAACACACACACACACGCGCACACATGCACGCACCCACACACATACACGCGCATACACACACACACACACACACACACACACACACACACACACACACACACACACTCACGCGCGCATTAAACACAAGCATGCATACATTTGCTTTCATTTGTACACAAGCACACACAGATACTTGCGCGCAGAGGTTCACGTATGCACTATGATAACTTTCACACATGCACACATATACGCACGCACGCACAGCAGGTTTTCTCTCCGTCTATTCTTGTTTTTTTCCCCTTCTTTCTTCTCTCCTTCTCTCTTTCTTCTTTTCTTTTTTCCCCTGCTGTTGTTGCTGTTGTTGTTGTTGTTGTTGTTGTTGTCGTTATTCTCGTTGTTGCTGTTCTTTGATCTAACATCACATTGAGCGAAAAGATGTCAAATAAAAAAGAGCGCACATACACATGCCCGCACAGACATACAGAAGGCGCGGAGACAGAGACAGACAGAGACAGAGAGAGAGAGAGAGGAGAGAGAGAGGAGAGAGAGAGAGAGAGAGAGAGAGAGGAGAGAGAGAGAGAGACGCACAGACAGACAGACAGCTACAGAGAGAAAAGACGGAGGACCGACAGGCAGGCAGATAAAGACAGACAAGGAGAGAGAATGGGGAGACAGGGGAGAAAGGAGAGAGAGAGGGGAGGTAGGGAGGGAGGGAATATCAAGAGAGAGAAGGCGAGAGAGAAAAAAAGTGGGGGGGGGGGCGAGGAGGGAGAGAAAGGGGGGGGGGGGGGGGGGGGAGAGAAAGAGGGGGAGGGGAGGGACGGAGGAAAGAGAGAGAGACAGAGAGGGTAGGATGGAGGGAGGGAAGGAGGAGAGGGAGACAGATTGACAGTCAAAGAGACAGACAGACAGACTGAAGGAGAGAGTAAAAGACGACAAAGCTTTTTAAAAACAAAGTAACTGTTTAGGGGATGAAATAAAAAGTCAAAACAGGAAAGGCCTGCACCCAAAATCCCGGCTATGAGATGAACAAACAAAACACGGACTGTTGGATCGTGTGCGAGCCATGATGGGCCGACACCAGCGGAACAAGATCATAGTAAGCAAACACTTTTTGTCCTGGGACCAGTACCCACACACTGCAATCAAACCGAATCAATCCAGTCATCTAAAACTCAACAAATAAAATCATCACTACAATATAACGTTACATGCTTTTTTTTTTCAGGGTAAAGACATAACAAATAAGGCGAAAAGAAAACAAAAAGCTTCTCAACTGGCTCAGCTGGAAACACATCATAGCCAACATTCAGAGAAAGGATTTTGTTCCACTGCTTTGCAAACAAACGTAAAACTACGTGTAGGTCTGTGAATGCTTCTCTGTGAATGTTTCCCTGTCTGTCTGTCTGTCTGTCTGTATGTCTGTCTGTCTGTCTGTCTCTCTCTCTCTCTCTCTCTCTCTCTCTCTCTCTCTCTCTCTCCCCCCTCCCTCTATCTCTCTCTCCCTGTCTGTCTGTCTCTCTCTCTCTCTCTCTCTCTCTCTCTCTCTCTCTCACTGTAGGTCTGTCTGTCAGTCTCTCACCCTCACAGTCTGTCTGTCTGTCTCTCTCTCTACCTCAGTGTCTGTCTGTCTGTCTGTCTCTCTCTCTCTCTATCGTGTCTGTCTGTCTGTCCGTCTCTCTCTCTCTCTCTCTCTCTCTCTCTCTCTCTCTCTCTCTCTCTCTCTCTCTCTCTCTCTCTCCGTTCCCATTTCTCACTCTACCACGTATCCAATCATTTCATAGTTTAACCCTCTTGCTTCCAGCAGAAAAAGCACAGTGACTACAATTACCCCTGTATCTTTTTGCGACTGCACTTACCGATCCAAATCAGCCGGCTATAGAGCCACGGTGCAGAATGCGTCTTCCTGTATGTCACCCTACCTAAACTGCTGTGCAAACAGACGCCTGCCTGGCGTATTGCTGACACCGTCTGTCTGATACGTGTGCCAGATGACTGCTTTCCCAGTGGAGAGGCATCTCTCACGCTTTACGACACGCTCATCCACCGAAAGGGCATCCACTCCAACTAACCGAGCAATTGTGTTACCTGTAAAACTCTAGAATACGAGAAAGCCTGCATGTAAAAGTTTCTCCTCTTTGTACGCTGAAGAATTCGGAAATAAGGCATGCTCCTTTACCGTTTTTTTTTCCTCCTCTGGGATTGTCTTGGACGCGATATCTGATGAAACTGGCGTTAGATTTTTCACAATCCGCTCAGTGAAAGGAAAGGAAAATCCTTTTACCTTTATATTTCAGCACTACCCAAATGTGATCAAACTGAAATCTCTAGCCAATAAAGCTGTGTTTAAAAAACCAGGTAGACATCTCTTTAAATCTATTGGGGAAGTGAAAACTAAGAGGTAACGGACGTCATATGCAGCAGTGATCGCATATGTTTCTCATACGTCTCTTTTTATTCTTTGAAAGTTGCTATTGATATAGGTGTCTACTGTTATCTTTATACAGTGTGTACACTTTGTTCCCATTATTATCTATTTCTTCTCACTTATTGTGGCTTTACGACCTCTCAGGCCAGAGGTCTATTGAAATCCTGTGAAAATCTGAAGACATCTTGTAACTTGCGTGAGCAACAAAATGAGTCTACGTAATCACCTGCCTGCGTGCGTGCGTGCATCTGTGCACACACGAGCGGGTGCATGTGTATGTGTGTGAGTGCGCGCACATGTGCACATACATATCCGTGGTGGCTTGAGCATGCCTGTGCGCACTTAGTCTGCAGGAGGTAGCATAACGGTTTTGCTCACAATTACGTACGTTCATGTATGTGCGTATGCGTGCAGTTTGTGGAAGGAGGCTTAGAAGTCAGCGGGCTAGGACACGTCCTACTGGTATGGGTGGGATCTATAGGCGAAGCCTCTGTGCGGGAGATACAGGATATAAATGGGCGTGTCGCATCCTACGTGGGGCTTAATGGTCAGGTCAGGCATGCAAGCTACTGTCGATCAGATTGTGCTGTTTTTTTATTGTCATCCACTCCCCTTCCCAATCTCTTAGGACTGTATCTGTAAAGCTACAAGACTGAAATAGATGTGTGTGTGTGTGTGTGTGTGTGTGTGTGTGTGTGTGTGTGTGTGTGTGTGTGTGTGTGTGTGCGTGCGTGTGTGTGTGTGTGTGTGTGTGTGTGTGTGTGTGTGTGTGTGTGTGTGTGCGTGTGTGTGTGTGTGTGTGTGTGTGTGCATGCGTGCGTGTTTGTGCGTGCGTGTGTTTGACAGAGAGAAAGGCAAACAGACAGAGAGAGAGACAGACAGATAGACAGACAGCAACTGAAAAAGACAGAAATTTGGGGGGGGGGGATCCAATCTATGCACAGATGTAATTTTGTATCTAAAGTAATAGAACACACACACGCGCGCGCGCGCGCCACACACACACACACACACACACACACACACACACACACACACACACACACACGCATAGACACACACGCGCGCGCGCGCGCGCGCGCGCGCACGCGCACACATACCCTCAAACACACACACAGAGAAAGCTGACTACCAAAAGTGATGGAGATTTGAACACACAAAACACACACTCAGGAGCCATCCAGTATGGGGTGCCCACGTGAGTTTTTCTCTGCGCTGAATCACTGTCCAATGACCGGACACGCCTGCCGAGCAATCAATCAATCAGTCAATCAGTGAACCGTTCAGCTACTAAATCAAACAAGCAAGTACGGCAGTAACACTGGTACGTAAGGGAATGCTTACAGTGACACTTTCACTGACCACGTTACTGAGCGGGACGACACAGGTGACACAAGAAGTGGACAGATGAGAGAGACTGAATATCACGGAAAGGTCGTTGTTAGAGGAAACCAAGAACAGGATAAGGAAAACGAGGAAAGGGGGAAGAACAGGATAAGGAAACGAGGAAAGGGGGAAGAACAGGATAAGGAAACGAGGAAAGGGGGAAATTTTGGAAAGAGGGGGCGTTAGTTACCACGAAGGACGCAGACAAACAGAGTACAGGACTACACACGACGCATTTCGACCTCTTGGGGTCGCCGGCCATTTTTGATTTGGAGACGAACAGGAGAGGCGAAGCTAAGAGGCTACATGTTCTTCTTGTCACAGTCCTAAATGTTGTTTGTTTTCGCCTGAAGAAGACCCAAGAGGTCGAAATGCATTGTGTCTAGTCCTGTACTCTGTTTGTCTGTGTCCTTGGCGGCAACTAACCCCCTCTCTTTCCAAATTTTGCTTCATTTTCCGCCTTCAGTCACTCCGTTTTGAAACTTGAGGAAAGGGGGATCAAAGGAAACCAGGAACAAGATAATGAGTTATGAGGACACGGAGACTAGATGTATCAGAAACAAGATAAGGCAATTAGGGACTGGCGGTCAAAATAGGGCACTCGTAAAAGATTCAGTTGTCACAGTCCTCTTAACCTGAATAAAACTCAAACTCAGATACCATGCCGTATCCTCCACACCATTCCTGAATTTTAAAAAAAAAACTCCCCTTTTGTACGATCCGTACCAAAATCCAACAGATTCGAAAATGAATTCAGGAACATGACGATCAACCAAAACCAGGACCAACATATGGGAATTTGCGAAAGCCGCTCAAATAAGATCAAAGAACAGGGTAAGGAAATGAGGGGGAAAGATCAAAGAAAACCAGGCACAGGGTAAGGAAAAGGAGAGGGAAAGATCAAAGGAAACCAGGTACAGGGTAAGGAAATGAAGGGGGGGAAAGATCAAAGGAAACCAGGCACAGGGTAAGGAAATGAGAGGGAAAGATCAAAGGAAACCAGGTACAGGGTAAGGAAATGAAGGGGGAAAGATCAAAGGAAACCAGGCACAGGGTAAGGAAATGAGAGGGAAAGATCAAAGGAAACCAGGTACAGGGTAAGGAAATGAAGGGGGGAAAGATCAAAGGAAACCAAGTACAGGGTAAGGAAATGAAGGGAAAAAATAAAAGAAAACCGGGTACAGGGTAAGGAGATGGGGGGAAAAAAGATAAAAGGAAACCGGGTACAGGGTAAGGAGATGAGGGGAAAAGATCAAAGGAAACCTGGTACAGGATAAGGGGATGAGGGGAAAAGATACAAGGTAAACCGGGTACAGGATAAGGAGATGAAGGGAAAGGGTCAAAGGAAACCAGGTGCACGGTAAGGAAATAAGGGGAAAAGATCAAAGGAAACCAGGTACAAGGTAAGGAAATAAGGGGGAAAATCAAAGGAAACCAAGTACAGGGTAAGAAAATGAAGGGAAAAGAGCAAAGGAAACCAGACACAGGGTAAGGAAATAAGGGGGGGAAAGATCAAAGGAAACCAGGTACTGGGTAAGGAAATAAGGGGGGAAAAGATCAAAGGAAACCAGGTACTGGGTAAGGAAGTAAGGGGAAAAGATCAAAAGAAACCAGCTACATGGTAAGGAAATGAGGGGGAAAATCAAAGGAAACCAGGTACAGGATAAGGAAATGATGGATAAAGATCAAAGGAAACCAGGTACAGGACAGGGGAATTGTGAAAGGCGGTCCTTTGAAACTAGAGAACAGAATAAGATGATAAGGGAAAGGAGATCAAATGAAAGCAGGAACAGAATAACGCCATAAAAAGGAGGTAAACCTAGGAAATATGAGACAGACAGACAGACAGACAGACAGAGACAGAGACAGGCAAACACAGATCACAAGACTTACGTTTTCTATGATAATGATACAGTTCCAAATCCACCGCAGAAAAATACACATGCGCTTGCTACATGCCTCATTGTACCACTACACATTCACGCATCACTCAGAGATGCACTCAGTGGTAAGGCAAGGCAGTTTAGTGTTGTGTTCATAGCTTTAAAGGAATATACTTTCACCCAGAATCAGCAGCCAAGCACCGGGATTCAAGTGGCGCAAGCACCTTGCGCTCCATAAACAAAAATCAAGGAAGAATTTTGCAGCCTTGTAAAAGGTCAAGGTTGTGTTGACTTCAAGTCCATTCCTACAATTCATGCGTCAATTTCCTTCAAAAACAAAATGTTCACAGTCTACCACACAATACTGCTGGGCACATGTTATCAACATTTCTACCCCCAAATAATCCACAAACAGCTGTGGCATTGCCCATCCGACTGAAAGACAAACAGAAAGACAGGCAGACAGACTGACAGGCAGGCAAGCGGATAAGCAAGCAAGACAGACCGACAGGCCAAGCAGTCTCTCACCGAAGTCGATCAGTTTGACCATGCCTCCCTTGGTGATGAGAATGTTGTGACCCTTGATGTCTCTGTGCATCACGTGGTGCTCATGTAGATGGTGCAACACCTGCGGCAGACAGACGGACAGACACATGGACAAATGCCGGACAAGAGACCTAGACAGGAATGAAATGAACTAATTCAAAAATTCACAGACAGAGACATGGACAGCCGGACAACAAGAGACCTAGACAGGAATGAAATGAACTAATTCAACAGGACAGACAGACAGACAGACACATGGAAAGCCGGACAACAAGAGACCAAGAAGAAATGAAATGAACTAATTCAACAGACAGACAGACAACAAGAGAGACAAATGAAATGACTAATTCAACAGACAGACAGACAGACAATGACCAAAGACAGACAGAATGAAAATGAACTAATTCAGCAGACAGACTGACAGACACATGGACAGCCTGACAAAGTGACCAAGACAGAAATGAAATGAACTAATTCAGCACACAGACAGACAGACAGACACATGGACAGCCTGACAGCAGACAGACAGACACACATGACAGCCTGAAATGATCAATGAAATGAAATGAACTATTTCAGCAGACAGATAGGACAGACACGTGGATATTCAGCCGAACAACAGAGGATAGCCGAATCAAGAGACCAGACAGAAATGAAATGACTGAATTCGTTGATCTTCCACATCATCTAAAGTACTTTCTTTCAAATGCAAGTGTAAATCTAAAAGAATACATAACATGTTAAAAAACGACACAAAATGCATATTACATACGCACACAAACTCTCTCTCTCTCTCTCTCTCTCTCTCTCTCTCTCTCCTCCGTCTCGTCCTCTCTCTCTCTCTCTCTCCATCCGTCCGTCTCTCTCTCTCTCACTCTCTCTTTCTCTCTCTCTCTCTCCTCTCTCTCTCTCTCTCTCTCTCTCTCTCTCTCTCTCTCGCTCTCGCTCTCACTCTTTCATTCAGTTTTACAGAAACTGTTTTATTTCTACTCACACGAAGCGTTTCTCTGATGATGTGAGCGATCAGAATTTCATCCAAATGCCGACCCTGTTTCACCATGTTTTTGGGACCAGCGCTGTTACCGAGCCCCCTGTACAAATCTAGAGAAAAAGGAAAGGTACAAAGAAAATGAAACAGCAGCAAAATCCCAGAAAAACTAACAAAAATTCCAGACATATATCTCGCTCGATTCACTGCAGTCTCTTCCACAATCTTCTCAGAAAGAACACACAGGGTTACAACTTCAAAGATTTTCATGTTTATTTTCATGTGCGGCTTTCAAGAAACGTTTGAATGAATATTTGTGTACCAACAGACATACATGCCTACGTATACGTGTATGAGGTGTGTGTGTGTGTGTGTGTGTGTGTGTGTGTGTGTGTGTGTGTGTGTGTGTGTGTGTGTGTGTGCGTGTGTGTGCGCGCGTGTATGTGTGTGTGTGTGCGCGTGCGCGCTCGTGTAAGTGCACTCCTGTGCAAGCATGCATGTGTGCATGTGTTGGTGTATGTGAGTGTATGTAATTGAAAAGAAAGGTAGAGAGACTGGACAAAAAACGGTTAATCTGACATAACTCCCTTTCAGAGAAGCCTTCTATTTGACAATGCACAGGTCTGCATAGGTCAGCTTGGTGTAGCTAAGGCTGCCATTCTCTTCCCGCTGATTCAATGTTAGGCTGAGTTAGTGGAGCGTTCAGGAGTATTACCATCACAATCATAAATGATGGGTCTGACAAATATGACCATCCCGGGAAGCAGGGAGGTGGCGGGTTAGAGGGCATGGAGTCGGCGGGGCGGGGGGGGGGGGGGGGGGGGGGGGGGGGGGGGGGGGGGGGGGGGGGGGGGGGGGGGGGGGGGGGGGGGGGGGGGGGGGGGGGGGGGGGGGGGGGGGGGGGGGGGGGGGGGGGGGGGGGGGGGGGGGGGGGGGGGGGGGGGGGGGGGGGGGGGGGGGGGGAGGGGGAAGCACCTGACATACTCTGCACTACAAGGAGGCGTGAAGTGAAAATGACAGCGTCCTGAGGATGAAACGCCATGTTTGACTGCAAGCTCGGTGCTCGACGCACTAAGCAATTCGCTCTCTGAAAACTGATCATGAAAAAAAGTGCTAACTACTTTCACCTTTACACACACACACACACACACACACACACACACACACTCACTCACTTACTCACTCACTCACGAGGTCTCTCGAAGAATTGAAAACAATAAAGGCTGCTTCCACAGATAAAATGGTTGCTTTTCTTTTCTCTCTGTTTGACATATATCAGTGTGGGTGCCTGAAAAGTTCGGTGTGTTTACAGCTAACATCGAGCTCACATTCACAAAGTTGTGTTTCGAATCCCGGTGGCCAGTATACTAACCTGACAATGTCACTACTCCTGTTAACATGTTATTATAGGGAAACTCTCTCTCTCTCTCTCTTCTTCTCTTCTTCTTCTTCTTCTTCTTCTTCTTCTCCTTCCCTCTCTCTCTGTGCAAATGTGTGTGTCTTTGTGCGTGTGTGTGTGTGTGTGTGTGTGTGTGTGCACGCGCGCGCACGTGTGTGTGTGTGTGTGTGTGTGTGTGTGTGTGTGTGTGTGGTGTGTGTGTGTGTGTGTGTGTACACGTGTGTGAGTGTGAGTGTGTGTACACGTGTGAGTGAGTGTGTGCGTGTGTGTGTGTGTGTGTGTGTGTGTGTGTGTGTGTGTGTGTGTGTGTGTGTGTGTGTGTGTTGTGTGTGTGTACACGTGTAGTGAGTGAGTGAGTGAGTGTGTTGTGTGTGTGGTGTGTGTGTGTGTGTGTGTGTGTGTGTGTGTGTGTGTGTGTGTGTGTGTGTGTGTGTGTGTGTGCACAGTTTGATAGGCCGCCCTCCCCCCTCTCTTCTGGACGGTTGTCACCGTCAGCCTTACCACCCGAGATGAGTGTGGACGTTTAACTTGAATCCAACCCAAACCTAACCACACAGCCTTGTCCTAGAGTGGGGCTTCGCCACACGTACCTCTAAATCCCACTGCCCACCCTTGTCCCCCACCCCCATCCCCCTCCAAAGAAACCTTACTTCAGACATGTTTCAATGCGCATCTGACCGAAATTTTTGCCTTTTTAAAGCTACGCAAACCTGTCAAAATTTTTCAAAAAAATATACATCAGTACCTTTTGTTCGAAATAGGGGCGAAAACAATCCATATGCTTCTTGTCTAACGATTTCCATCTATTACTAAAAAAAAAAAAAAAAAAAAAAAAAAAAAAAAGCTGATTCAAGCTGTCATAATTAATCTGGAAAGACCAGCGTAAATCAGGAGGGAAAAAAATGAGGCAACGAACTCCGGAGAATTTCAATTTCACCATACGACAGGTGACTATTGATCCTAAATCTAATAAGCCAGGAGTAAACAGATGCGACTTGTTGTTGTTCTCTTTTTTTTTTTTCATTGCCTGCTTGCTGGCGGTTCCCAAGACAGCCCATCATTGGGGGGGGGGGGGGGGGGGGGGGGGGGGGGGGGGGGGGGGGGGCTGACATCTGCTGCCAGATAATGATCCTAAACCAGTCTGTCCGGGACAAACAGCGGAGACTGGTTTTGTGTGTGTGTGTGTGGGTGTGTGTGTGTGTGTGTGTGTGGTGTGTGTGTGTGTGTGTGTGTGTGTGTGTGTGTGTGCGTGTGTGTGAGTGGGTGGTAAATAGGCGTGGCTCTCCTCAGAAAGGAACCCAGTGATGTCTATCTGTTCTGTCGTTATTCGGTCGAGCGAGGTGAAGAGTGTGTGTGTGCGTGCGTGTGTGTGTGTGTGTGGTGTGTGTGTGTGTGGTGTGTGTGTGATGTGTTTGTGGTGTGTGTGTAAACAGTGTGTGGCGCGCGCACGCAGAAAGTGTGCGAGTGTGGCATCCGTCGGTGCGTGTGTTGATTGCGCCCGAACGTGCGTGTTTGTGTGTGTGTGTGTGTGTGTGTGTGCGTGTGTGTGTGGTGTGTGCGTGCGTGTGTGTGTGTGTGCGGCGTGCGTGCGTGCGTGTGTGTGTGCGTGCGTGGTGTGTGGTGTGTGTGTGTGTGTGTGTGGTGTGTGCGCGCGCGCGCGCGCGCGTGTGTGCGAGTGTGCATCCGTCCGTGCGTGCGTGTGTGCGTGCGTGCGTGAGTGTGTGTATGTATGTGTGTGTTGTGTGTGTGTGTATGTGCATATGTGTGTGCGCGAGCATGCGTAGATTTGTGTTTGTATATGTGTGCGTGGTGTGTGCACTGGCGCAAGTGTCTGTATGTATGGGTGTATAACTTTTGAATGTGTGCGCGTGCGGTATGTGTATGTGTGTGTATGTTTGTCCTGTCTGTGGTCGTGTCTGTATTTGAGTATGCATGTGTGAGTGCGCGCGCGTATGTATGTGTATGTGTGTGTGTGTGTGTGTGTGTGTGTGTGTGTGTGTGTGTGGTGTGTGTGTGTGTGTGTGTGTGTGTGTGTGTGCAAGCATGGGCGTGTGCGTGCTTGTGTAAGTGCGTGCGTGTGTGCTGCTACCTACATGCGTGTGTGTGTGTGTGTCTGTCTGTGTCTATGTCTGTGGTGTATGCATGTGTGTATGAGCGTGTAAGTGTGTGCGTGTGTGGTCTGTTGTGTGTGTCTGTGTGTCTGTGCTGAGTGTGTGAGCTCGTGTACGTGCGTGCGTGCATGCGTGCGTGTGTGTGTGCGTGTGTGCATGTACGTGCGTGTGAAGAGATATTGTAAGTGTGTGAATAGAATGTGTGCATAGACTGTGTGTGTGAACTCGCGTACGTTTGAGTGTGGTGTGCGTACGCGCGCGCGCGTGTGTGTGTGAGTGTGTGTATGTATATGTGGTGTGAG
>JADBJO010019868.1:0-5000 GCA_016801955.1 Conus betulinus | reverse complement strand
ATGTCTGTCGGTACACAAATATTCATTCAAACGTTTCTTGAAAGCCGCACATGAAAATAAACATGAAAATCTTTGAAGCTGTGGCCCTGTGTGTTCTTTCTGAGAAGATTGTGGAAGAGACTGCAGTGAATCGAGCGAGATATATGTCTGGAAGTTTTGTTATGTTTTTCTGGGATTTTGCTGCTGTTTCATTTTCTTTGTACCTTTCCTTTTTCTAGATTTGTACAGGGGGCTCGGTAACAGCGCTGTCCAAAAACATGGTGAAACAGGGTCGGCATTTGGATGAAGTTCTGATCGCTCACATCATCAGAGAAACGCTTCGTGTGAGTAGAAATAAAACAGTTTTGTAAAACTGAATGAAAGAGAGAGAGCGAGAGAGAGAGAGAGAGAGAGAGAGAGAGAGAGAGAGAGAGAGAGAGGAGAGAGAGAGAGAGAGAGATGAGAGAGAGAGAGAGAGAGAGAGAGACAGACAGACAGACAGACAGACGACGGACGGATGGACAGACAGAGAGAGAGAGAGAGAGAGAGAGAGAGAGTTTGTGTGCGTATGTAATATGCATTTTGTGTCGTTTTTTAACATGTTATATATTCTTTTAGATTTACACTTGCATTTGAAAGAAAGTACTTTAGATGATGTGGAAGATCAACGAATTCAGTCATTCATTTCTGTCTTGGTCTCTTGTTGTTCGGCTATCCATGTGTCTGTCTGTCTGTCTGCTGAATTAGTTCATTTCATTTCTGTCTTGTTCTCTTGTCAGGCTGTCCATGTGTCTGTCTGTCTGTCTGTCTGCTGAATTAGTTCATTTCATTTCTGTCTTGTTCACTTGTCAGGCTGTCCATGTGTCTGTCTGTCTGTCTGCTGAATTAGTTCATTTCATTTCTGTCTTGGTCTCTTGTTGTCCGTTGTCCATGTCTCTGTCTGTTTGTCTGTTGAATTAGTTCATTTCATTTCTGTCTTGGTCTCTTGTTGTCAGGCTTTCCATGTGTCTGTCTATCTGTCTGCTGAATTAGTTCATTTCATTCCCTGTCTTGGTCTCTTGTTGTCCGGCTGTCCATGTGTCTGTCTGTCTGTCTGTTGAATTAGTTCATTTCATTTCTGTCTTGGTCTCTTGTTGTCAGGCTTTCCATGTGTCTGTCTATCTGTCTGCTGAATTAGTTCATTTCATTCCCTGTCTTGGTCTCTTGTTGTCCGGCTGTCCATGTGTCTGTCTGTCTGTGTGTTGAATTAGTTCATTTCATTCCTGTCTAGGTCTCTTGTTGTCCGGCTGTCCATGTCTCTGTCTGTCTTTTGAATTAGTTCATTTCATTCCTGTCTAGGTCTTTTGTTGTCCGGCTGTCCATGTCTCTGTCTGTCTTTTGAATTAGTTCATTTCATTCCTGTCTAGGTCTCGTGTCCGGCTGTCCATGTGTCTGTCCGTCTGTCTGCCGCAGGTGTTGCACCATCTACATGAGCACCACGTGATGCACAGAGACATCAAGGGTCACAACATTCTCATCACCAAGGGAGGCATGGTCAAACTGATCGACTTCGGTGAGAGACTGCTTGGCCTGTCGGTTTGTCTTGCTTGCTTATCCGCTTGCCTGCCAGTCAGTCTGTCTGCCTGTCTTTCTGTTTGTCTTTCAGTCGGATGGGCAATGCCACAGCTGTTTGTGGATTATTTGGGGGGGGGGGGGGTTAGAAATGTTGATAACATGTGCCCAGCAGTATTGTGTGGTAGACTGAGAACATTTTGTTTTAGAAGGAAATTGACGCATGAATTGTAGGAATGGACTTAAAGTCAACACAACCTTGACCTTTTACAAGGCTGCAAAAATTCTTCCTTGATTTTTGTTTATGGAGCGCAAGGTGCTTGCGCCATTTGAATCCGGTGCTTGGCTGCTGATTCTGATGAAAGTATATTCCTTTAAAGCTATGAACACAACACTAAACTGCCTCGCCTTACCACCGAGTTCATCTCTGAGTGATGCGTGAATGTGTAGTGGTACAATGAGGCATGTAGCAAGCGCACGTGAATTTTTCTGCGGCGGTGGATTTGGACTGTATCATTATCATAGAAAACGTAAGTCTTGTGATCTGTGTTTGCCTTTCTGTCTCAGTCTCTCTGTCTGTCTGTCTGTCTGTCTGTCTGTCTGTCTCTTATTTCCTAGGTTTACCTCCTTTTATGGCGTTATTCTGTTCCTGCTTTCATTTGATCTCCTTTCCCTTATCATCTTATTCTGTTCTCTAGTTTCAAAGGACCGCCTTTCACAATTCCCCTGTCCTGTACCTGGTTTCCTTTGATCTTTATCCATCATTTCCTTATCCTGTACCTGGTTTTCCTTTGATTTTCCCCCCTCATTTCCTTACCATGTAGCTGGTTTCCTTTGATCTTTTCCCCTTACTTCCTTACCCAGTACCTGGTTTCCTTTGATTTTCCCCTCATTTCCTTACCCTGTAGCTGGTTTCCTTTGATCTTTTCCCCTTACTTCCTTACCCAGTACCTGGTTTCCTTTGATCTTTCCCCCCTTATTTCCTTACCCTGTGTCTGGTTTCCTTTGCTCTTTTCCCTTCATTTCCTTACCCTGTAGCTGGTTTCCTTTGATTTTCCCCCTTATTTATTTCCATACCATGTAGCTGGTTTCCTTTGATCTTTTCCCCTTATCTCCTTACCGTGTACCCGGTTTCCTTTGATCTTTTTCCCTCATCTCCTTATCCTGTACCCGGTTTCCTTTTATCTCTTTTCCCCTTATTTCCTTACCTTGTACCTGGTTTCCTTTGATCTTTTCCCCTCATCTCCTTATCCTGTACCCGGTTTCCTTTGATCTTTTCCCCGTCATCTCTTTATCCCGTGTACCCGGTTTCCTTTGATCTTTTTCCCTTCATCTCCTTACCGTGTACCCGGTTTCCTTTGATCTTTTCCCCCTCATCTCCTTATCCTGTACCCGGTTTCCTTTTTATCTTTTCCCTTCATCTCCTTACCGTGTACCCGGTTTCCTTTTATCTTTTTCCCCTCATCTCCTTATCCTGCACCCGGTTTCCTTTGATCTTTTCCCCTCATCTCCTTACCGTGTACCCGGTTTCCTTTTATCTTTTTCCCTCATCTCCTTATCCCGTATCTGGTTTCCTTTGATCTTTTCCCCTCATCTCCTTACCGTGTATCCGGTTTCCTTTTATCTTTTTCCCTCATCTCCTTATCCTGTACCCGGTTTCCTTTTATCTTTTCCACTCATCTCCTTATCCTGTACCCCGGTTTCTTTGATCTTTTCCCCTTCATTTCCTTACCCTGTTCTTTGATGTCATTGGAGCGGCTTTCGCAAATTCCCGTATATTGTCCTGGTTTTGGTGATCGTCATGTTCCTGAATTCGTGTTCGAATCTGTTGGATTTTGGTACGGATCCGTACAAAAGGGGATGCTTTTTTTTGATTCAGGAATGGTGTGGAGGATACGGCATGGGATCTGAGTTTGAGTTTTCTTCAGGTTAAGAGGACTGTGACAACTGAATCTCTTACGAGTGCCCTATTTTTGACCGCCAGTCCCTAATTGCCTTATCTTGTTCTGATACATCTAATCTCCGTGTCCTCATAACTTATTATCTTGTTCCTGGGTTTCCTTTGATCCCCCTTTCCTTAAGTTTTCAAAACGGAATGACTGAAGGCGGAAAATGAAGCAAAATTTGGAAAGAGAGGGGGTTAGTTGCCGCCAAGGACACAGACAAACAGAGTACAGGACTAGACACAATGCATTTCGATCTCTTGGGTCTTCTTCAGGCGAAAACAAACAACATTTAGGACTGTGACAAGAAGAACATGTAGCCTCTTAGCTTCGCCTCTCCTGTTCGTCTCTAAATCAAAAATGGTCGGCGACCCAAGAGGTCGAAATGCGTCGTCTGTCTGCGTCCTTCGTCGTAACTAACGCCCCCTCTTTCCAAAATTTCCCCCTTTCCTCCCTTCCTCGTTCCTTATCATGTTTCTTGGTTTCCTCTAACAACGACCTGTCCGTGATATTCAGTCTCTCATCTGTCCACTTCATGTTCAGCTGTGTCGTCCCGCTCAGTCACGTGGTCAGTGAAAGTGTCACCGTAAGCATTCCCTAACGTACCAGTGTTACTGCCGTACTTGTTTGTTTGATTTAGTAGCTGAACAGTTCACTGATTGACTGGTTGATTGATTGATTGATTGATTGATTGATTGATTGATTGCTCGGCAGGCGTGTCCGGTCATTTGGACAGTGATTCAGCGCAGAGAAAAACTCACGTGGGCACCCCATACTGGATGGCTCCTGAGGTGGGTGTTTTGGTGTTCAAATCTCCTTCACCTTTGGTAGTCAGCTTTCTGTATGTGTGTGTTTGAGGGTATGTGTGCGCGTACGCGCGCGCGCGCACGTGTGTGTGTGTGTGTGTGTGTGTGTGTGTGTGTGTGTGTGTGTGTGTTTGTGTGTGTGCGTGCGTTGCGTGCGTGTGCGTGTATGTGTGTGTGTGTGTGTGTGTGTGTGTGCGTGTGTGTGTGTGTGTGGCGCGCGCGCGCGCGCATGTGTGTGTTCTGTTACTTTAGATACAGAATTACATCTGTGCGTAGATACTGGATCCCCACCCCCCCCACCCAAACTTCTGTCTTTTTCTGTTGCCGTCTGTCTATCTGTCTGTCCTGTCTCTCTGTCTGTTTTGCCTTTCTCTCTGTCAAACACACGCACACACGCACAAATACACACGCATGCACTCACACGCACGCACGCGCGCGCGCACGCACGCACGCACGCACACACGCACACACACACACACACACGCACACACATCTACTTCAGTCTTGCAGCTTTACAGATACAGTCCTAAGAGATTGGAAGGGGAGTGGATGACAATAAAAAACAGCACAATCTGATCGACAGTAGCTTGCATGCCTGACCTGACCACTAAGCCCCACGTAGGATGCGACACGCCCATTTATATCCTGTATCTCCCGCACAGAGGCTTCGTCTATAGATCCCACCCATACCAGTAGGACGTGTCCTAGCCCACTGACTTCT
>JADBJO010019867.1:28081-32411 GCA_016801955.1 Conus betulinus | reverse complement strand
GCATGCAGGGCTTTGGTCCTACAGATGGTCTGATAAAAATCGTTCAGCGACATTACTGAAAAATGAATTGTTTCAGTGATGTGGGTGACAAGGCGTATTTTCACTGATGAAGCTGAACTGATTAAGCGTCAGTGATGTAGGTGAAATTGTACACCTTTAGAGATGTGGATGACTTTGTTTGTGACTCCAGCGATGCGCTTCTATTAGTAGATATTCAGTGAATTGGCTTGATTTGTACATTTTTGGTGTATAGGGTTACAACAGATTACATCAGACAGACTGTTAGCGTTGATTTTGAGGTCGACAGAGTAAGTTAACATCTTGATGCGTATGCAAAGAATTAATGGATATACGAAATATTGATATTGAATTGGATTAAATAAACAGACATATAATGAATGTTGATGGTGAACTCAATATACTAAAAAATAATGTTGACGTTGGAGTGGACAGAGCACAAGAATGATTTCTAATGTTGAATGTAAACTTGATATACTAAAGATAATGTTGACATTGGAGTGGACAGAGTACAAGAATGATTTCTAACGTTGAATGTAAACTTGATATACTAAAGATAATGTTGACGTTGGGGTGGGTGAGTAAAGGAATATTTCTCATGTTGAAGATGAGCTGGACAGAGGATATGAACGTGTTATCAATGTTGGAGTGAACCAGACTGTGTCAACAGATATCAATGTTGATGGTGACGTGGTCAGAGTAAAATGGATGGGTAATTAATGTGGATGATTAAATGAAGACACAACATGAAAACATTAATTTAGATGGTAATTGGGACAGAGTAAATAGACCTCATACAGATGGTGGCATGGGATATCATAGAGCAAACAGGTACAATGGCAAACGTTGTTGTTAAATTAGGCATGGAGTAATATAACTGTAATAATGATCGGTGTGCCGCCGCTCAATGTTATTCGATAGTGACACGTGATAAGGAGGAAATCAGAGATGAACAGAAACAGGATTTAAATCCAGATGACACGAAAATCAAAAGACATGTACACGTGCCTGTGCTTTACATGTTTGTTGATACATTTTCTGATTGATGTGACTCACAGAGAAGTGTGTTTCAGGATCTACATTCACAAGATGGGGCCCCTGATTGACCTGACTCACAGAGAAGTGTGTTTCAGGATCTACATTCACAAAATGGGGCCTCTGATTGACCTGACTCACAGAGAAGTATGTTTCAGGATCTACATTCACAAGATGGGGCCTCTGATTGACCTGACTCACAGAGAAGTGTGTTTCAGGATCTACATTCACAAAATGGGGCCTCTGATTGATGTGACTCACAGAGAAGTGTGTTTCAGGATCTACATTCACAAGATGGGGCCGTACAACATGTCCTGACAACACGTCCCTTGTGTATTCTGGTGAGTTCTGTTGTACTGTACTGATCTCTCTCTCTCTCTCTCTCTCTCTCTCTCTCTCTCTCTCTCTCTCTCTCTCTCTCTCTCTCAGAAAAAATCTTCTTCTACATTTCAAAGGTTTACTACTATTGTAATTATTACATCAATAGCTCTGTAATTTGTTACTAAAAGACATTATTCATCACAGTTTCAGAAAAAAATCTCAACCATTCATGTGATATTCAGAACATTAGGTGTTACTAGATGAACCACTGAGCCACTGGGGCACCTGATATTTGTAGGAAAGTTAAGCCTTATGAAGTTCACTTTTGTTCCTCCTGACCAGATCCAGCTTGAACACCTCTCTGCCACTTCTGCCATTGCTTTCAGGGCTCTGTTTTTTCCCTCCCTGCAACTGAGAGCTGTTTCATGAGGCTGTATGCAGACGTTCCTACAACCCCCTAGCTCCAATTTCTGCAGTGAGGACTTTGACTGATAGCCTTCTCTCCTCAGGCTGTTTGCCAGATCAGCATACTTTTCAGTCTTGTAGATTTGAGCTGCCTCCATTCTGTTCTCATATGGCACCGTGAGCTCGATCATGATCAGCTGCTTGGTTGACTGAGAGTGGACTACTATGTCTGGTCTCATGCCACTCTTGCTGATGATCCTGGGTGACTCTTCCATTCTGGGAGGTCTGCAGTGCACTCCCAGTCATCTGCCCCGTCCAGCAGACTCTGCCTGCATGTTCCGAGTGGCACTGTTGTTCTTGGCCATGATTCGCTGCCTCCTGCCGTGAAGAATGTTGCGGGTGCTTTTGGAGTCCTGATTTTCCCTTTGTGGTGTTGGTACTAGCCAGACTACTTGTACAATCTCTTTGAGCACTTGGTTGTGCCTCCATGTGTACCTTCCTTGAGCCAGGGCTACTTTACATGAGCTTAGGACATGCTCCACTGTTTGTTTTTCATGGCAGAGGGGGCATGCAGGATCGTCTGTTTTTCCCCACTTCACCAGGTTTGCATTTGAGGGCAGAAGGTCATATGCAGATCTGAGAATGAAGCTGATCCTGAGAGGGGCCATGTGCCAATGTCATTCCAAGTGAGACTTCTTTGGAGTGCATTCTCCCACGTTGTCTTGCCCTTGCTGGCTCTCTGCTGGACTGCTTTTTGGAGTCTTTTTTGGTCTTCTTTTTCTCATCTCCTGAATCATCATGTCTCTTTTTGGCTTTTCTTTGGCCTTTGACCACCATTCGGTTTTTTGGTCACCCCCAGTCCTTGTCTGTTGGTCTGTGTGTGTCCTGTTATTTCTCTGATCTTGAGACTTTCTTTTGCAGAATCCATCGCCTCTTGAACTTTCCATCTTCTGCCTGTCTTCAGCTGGGGCTTGATTGCTTCTGCAGGGAACAGTAAACAATAAAACTTATGGGAGTAATAGTTACCCTACTTATTTACTGTTTATATATAGATACATATATATACATGTGTGTGTGTGTGTGTGTGTGTGTGTGTGTGTGTGTGTGTGTGTGCTCGTGGATTCGAGTAAAAAAATACTCCGGGTAGACGTTCTTGGTATCTGTTAAATGCTTTGATCTGTAGAAGTCTTGAACTTGGAAACGCAGGATAAAAAAAGAACAGCTCTCAAAGGAAACTTCTGTGGTACACCATAATGTCGCAGCAGCTTCCAAATAGATGCTCTGTCGACACTGTCGAAAGCCTTCTCGTAATCGATGAAAGTGATATACAGTGGTGAGTTCCACTCCGACGACTGCTCCAGGATGATGCGGAGTGTGGCAATCTGGTCGGTGCAGGATCTGTCCTTGCGGAAGCCCACTTGCTGATCTCTGAGATGTGCGTCTGCCTGGTCCTCCATCCTTTCCAATAGGATTCTGTTGAATACCTTTCCTGGGACTGACAGCAATGTGATGCCTCTGTAGTTGGTGCATGAGCTGAGGTCACCTTTCTTCGGCAGTTTGATCAGGTGACCTTCTTCCCATTCTGTTGGGATCTGTTCTTCCTCCCAAATCCTTGCAAAAAGATGCTTGGAAAGTGAAAACAGGGGTGAGACAAGGGTGTCTTCTCTCACCGTTCCTGTTCCTTCTCGCTATAGACTGGGTCATGAAGACGTCAACTGCAGGCAAGCGCAATGGCATCCAGTGGACTCTTTTGGAAAGCAGCTGGATGACCTAGACTTTGCCGATGATTTGGCCCTTCTTTCACACACCCAGCCACAGATGCAAATCAAGACCACAATAGTGGCAGAAACTTCATCCAGCATTGGACTGAACATCCCACAAAGGAAAGAGCAAAGTCATGAAAGCCAATGCCACAAAACCAAGACCCCTTCATGCTAGAAGGCAACGCGCTGGAGGAGGTGGACAACTTCACTTACCTTGGCAGCGTCGTCGACATACAAGGTGTACAGATGCTGATGTCAGAGCCAGAATCGGGAAAGCGAGAGCAGCCTTCCTCCAGCTGAAGAATATCTGGAAATCAAATGTCATCTCCAGAGAAAACCAAGATAAGGATATTCAATAGCAATGTCAAATCAGTACTTCTTTATGGAGCTGAGACGTGGCGAACCACAGTTACCATCACCAACAAGATCCAGACTTTCATCAATTCCTGTCTGAGGCGCATACTGAGGATCCACTGGCCAGACAGGATCAGCAACGAACACCTGTGGCAACAGACACAAATCAGAAGCCAGCCGATGCAGATATTCTCCAAAGGAGATGGAGGTGGATAGGCCACACCCTAAGAAAGCCTGCCGACAACTCCACCAGACAAGCCATTGTCCTGGAACCCTCAGAGGAAAAGAAAGAGAGGCCGCCCAAGGAACTCCTGGTGCCGAGATCTGCAGGCGGACGTGACAGCGTTGGGGAAAAACCTGGAGCCAGCTGGAGAGAATCGCCCTGGACTGTGATGCCTGGAGGACCCTTGTCGGCGGCCTATGCCCCAGAAGGG
>JADBJO010019867.1:18081-20581 GCA_016801955.1 Conus betulinus | reverse complement strand
AATAACTTGTCTGGAGGCTCGTCCTATGATTACAAGACTTGAAACTATTAATGCACATGTTGTAGGTTACTCCTGTAATTACGGCAGAAGCAATACCTTTTTTTTTTTTCTCAAAAACAATGTCCTTGAACCAAATGTGTGCAAAATAACTTTGCTTTCTAGTAGTGGCTTGGTCAGTTAGGGTCAATCTTTTAGAGGCAGACACACAACCTGAAAATAGAGGGGAAAATAATGCCCGGTGGCAAATATAAATTCCAGCTCGCACCTACATCGCTGAAAATGTCTCTTTTATCATTAGCAGGTGATGTCAGTGTCTTTGTCTTATACTCAAACATCTCCCAATTTAGTTCAATGATTGCTGAGAGCTTCCAGCAGCTGGTTCAGACCATAGATTGTAACAGTAAAAGATAAGATAGTGGCATTCCGAAAAGTGAGATATCTGTCAAAACCAGGAATATTGAACACTTTGAATGTAAAGAGATCAAACTGTCAAAGACTATTAATATGACAGATTTTACACTTACGACCTATTAATATGACAGACTTTACACTTACGGAGAGTAAAGCGTTGAGCAAATCGTAATTTTTGGTGGACATAATGCCAACATAAGAAGACAGAAGAAAAAATCAGTTAACAAGGAAAGGAACAATAAAACCCTTCACTAGACAACTGCACATTTAAAACACTCATGTGAAAGCAAAAGTCAACACAAAATGACATGACAGAAGACGGATTCACCTCAAGGGAAAGTACATCCCTGATTTTTTTTTTGCGGTCGGATGGGCTGTAAGCATGGATGGATGAATTTGTTGACGCTGCTGAATCGTATAAGTGACAAAGTAGTTGCTTATGTCAATGTAACATGGAGAAAGGCAAAAAATGCCTTCTGAAAAATAACAGTCGTATGGTACATGGCTACGTTGAAAACGTACACGGATTTTATATACATGTATACAGTTGTCAATTGTATACGATACATGTATGATTTTGCCAACATTATCAAAAACAAGTATATTTTCAGGTATTTATCAATATCACATTAGAAAAATCCTTTAATAAGTTGACTTGGAACTATCCTTCCCCCTTCCCTATATTTTTCATCATTTATTTTTCAGCAGAATTCCAGAAACGTTGTACGTGCTTAGCTTTTCCGTTGGAGGTAAGGTAAGGTAATGTTGCTTATAGCCCAGCGACCGCAAAAGGGCATATCAGGGCTGTCACCACGTTAAAATCAACTTACAAATCATCTGCAGTTGGAAGTATGCACCTGAGTCTCTGGTATTATCAAAGAATACTTACAGTTTGTTTCACCTGTCCAAGACAGTTTCATTGAAAACAATGATTGTTTTTCAAATCTTGTGGTTTGCTTTGATTTCTAGCCAGTTCAGTTGTGTGCCATTCATTTTTAAAAAAAAGAACTTCATTCCATGAAACTCCAGTAGGCGTGTTTAGTGTGCTGACCAGTTTGTACAACAATCTGGGTTTCTAGTAAACGTCAGTTTTGTGATGAAATAAAGAGAACAATCGTGAATTTGAATATACAATATTTACTGCACTGTACATGTCCTAATGACTTGTGGCTTGTTTTGAAAATATCTTGTATCGAATTATTGGAGAGAGAAAAGTTTGGAAATTAACATGCACAACCACACCAAGGTAAACACCAACTTTTGGCAGGAGCAGCGCTGTCATAGATGATCTGAAGAAGCAGATGACTGACTTTCAAGTAGAACTGAAGAGCACCAAGCAGCAACTGCAGACCACACAGACCGAGCTGAAAACAAGTCAGAGGAATCTTCAATCCATGCAGGAGATTGTTAGGTCCAACCCGGGAAGCATTCAGTCCAACCAGTTCCAGAGGAACTGCAGAAGACCTGTGACCAGCTGCGCCGTCAGGAGCAGGCCTTCACTGCAGTCCAGACACAGCTGCAGGATGAGGTCCGTTCCCTGAAGGTGGAGGTGGACAGCTTACAGTCCAGTTACGCCCTGCTGAAGTCATCAGAACTGGGTGAGCAATATGAAGTCAGTTAAAGTGGTTAAGTATCATGTGAGTGTGGTCAAGAAGGTGTCACTGCGTGCTGACGAAGCCATGTACACTGCACTACACCTGCTGATGACGTCATTGTCAGCATGCAGGGCTTTGTGTAGATGAAATGTGTACACCTTCAGAGATGTGATGACGTTGTTTGACTCAGCGATGTGGTTCTGTTAGTATTCAGTGATGTGGCTGGATTTGTGGCTGGATTGTACAGTTTTTGGTGATATAGGGTGACAGCATACTACATCAGACAGAATGTTAGCGCATGATTTTGAGCCGGACGGAGTAAGTAACACATCTGATGCCTATGCAAAGATTAATGGATATATACGAATATATTGATATTGAACTGATATCAATAAACCCACATATAATGACTTGTCGATGGTGTGCACACAATGTACTAAAAATAATGTTGACGTTGGCTTGCACAGAGTACAAGCAATGACTTTTTAATGTTG
>JADBJO010019867.1:15000-17617 GCA_016801955.1 Conus betulinus | reverse complement strand
GAAGCAGATCCTGAGAGGGGCCATGTGCCAATGTTATTCCAAGTGAGACTTCTTTGGAGTGCGTTCTCCCACGTTGTCCATTGCCCTTGCTGGCTCTGCTGGACTGCTTTTTGAAGTCCTTGTGGTCTTCTTTTCCCTCATCTCCTGAATCATTAGTCTCTTTTGGCTTTTTTCTTTGGCCTTTGACACCATTCGGTTTTGGTCACCCCAGTCCTTGTCTGTTGGTCTGTGTGTGTCCTGTTATTTCTCTGATCTTGAGACTTTCTTTTGCAGAATCCATCGCCTCTTGAACTTTCCATCTTCTGCCTGTCTTCAGCTGGGGCTGATTGCTTCTACCACCTTGTCTCCTGAGTCCTCCAGCATGCTTTGAAGTCTGATCTTCCCTGCTTTGTATTCCTCCAGGATGGATTTCAAATACATATAGACAAACAGACGTATAGAAAAATAGACGGTTTGATGCATTGTGTGCGCACGTGCATGCGTGCATGCGTGCATGCGCGCGCGCATGTGTGTGTTTGTGTGTGTGTTGTGTGTGTGTGTGTGTGTGTGTGTGTGTGTGTGTGTGTGTGTGTGGTGTGTGTGTGTGTGTGTGTGTTGAAAATGAAATGAGGCAGGGAACAGTAAACAATAAACTTATGGGAGTAATAGTTACCCTACTTATTTATGTTTATATATAGATACATATATATACATGTGTGTGTGTGTGTGTGTGTGTGTGTGTGTGTGGTGTGTGTGTGTGCTCGTGGATTCGAGTAAAAATACTCCGGGTAGACGTTCTTGGTATCTGTTAAATGCTTTGATCTGTAGAAGTCTTGAACTTGGAAACGCAGGATAAAAAAAGAACAGCTCTCAAAGGAAACTTCTGTGGTACACCATAATGTCGCAGCAGCTTCCAAATAGATGCTCTGTCGACACTGTCGAAAGCCTTCTCGTAATCGATGAAAGTGATATACAGTGGTTGAGTTCCACTCCGACGACTGCTCCAGGATGATGCGGAGTGTGGCAATCTGGTCGGTGCAGGATCTGTCCTTGCGGAAGCCCACTTGCTGATCTCTGAGATGTGCGTCTGCCTGGTCCTCCATCCTTTCCAATAGGATTCTGTTGAATACCTTTCCTGGGACTGACAGCAATGTGATGCCTCTGTAGTTGGTGCATGAGCTGAGGTCACCTTTCTTCGGCAGTTTGATCAGGTGACCTTCTTCCCATCTGTTGGGATCTGTTCTTCCTCCCAAATCCTTGCAAAAAGATGCTTGGAAGTGAAAACAGGGGTGAGACAAGGTGTGTCTTCTCTCACCGTTCCTGTTCCTTCTCGCTATAGACTGGGTCATGAAGACGTCAACTGCAGGCAAGCGCAATGGCATCCAGTGGACTCTTTGGAAGCAGCTGGATGACCTAGACTTTGCCGATGATTTGGCCCTTCTTTCACACACCCAGCCACAGATGCAAATCAAGACCACAATAGTGGCAGAAACTTCATCCAGCATTGGACTGAACATCCACAAAGGAAAGAGCAAAGTCATGAAAGCCAATGCCACAAACCAAGACCCCTTCATGCTAGAAGGCAACGCGCTGGAGGAGGTGGGACAACTTCACTTACCTTGGCAGCGTCGTCGACATACAAGGTGGTACAGATGCTGATGTCAGAGCCAGAATCGGGAAAGCGAGAGCAGGAGGACTGCAGCCTTACCACAGTTACCATCACCAACAAGATCCAGACTTTCATCAATTCCTGTCTGAGGCGCATACTGAGGATCCACTGGCCAGACAGGATCAGCAACGAGGACCTGTGGCAACAGACAAATCAGAAGCCAGCCGATGCAGATATTCTCCAAAGGAGATGGAGGTGGATAGGCCACACCCTAAGAAAGCCTGCCGACAACACCACCAGGCAGCCATTGTCCTGGAACCCGCAGGGAAAAAGAAAGAGAGGCCGCCCAAGGAACTCCTGGTGCCGAGATCCTGCAGGCGGACGTGACAGCGTTGGGGAAAACCTGGAGCCCAGCTGGAGAGAATCGCCCTGGACCGTGTGATGCCTGGAGGACCCTTGTCGGCGGCGGCCTATGCCCCAGAAGGGGTTGTAGGCGTAAGTAAGTAAGTAAGTACGTAAGTAAGTAAGTAAGTCTCACAGGAAAGCACTGTGTTCGAGGGAGAGCGATGTGGAGGGGGAGAGAGAGAGGGCGGGCGGGCAGGAACAGGACGTGGGGGATGGGGGAGGGGAAGGGAAGGGAAGATAGAGGAATGAAAAGACGGGGGAGAGAGTCTTTCCTGATTTTATTAGTGTTTTTTTTTCCTCTCCGTGTGTGTGTGTGTGTGTGTGTGTGTGTGTGTGTGTGAGTGTGAGTGTGCACGCGAGTGCGTGCGTGGCTTCGTGCATGCGTGCATACGTACGTGGGTGCGCGCTCGAGCGCGCGCGTTTGTGAATGTATGTGTGTGTGGGCATATGTGTGTGTGTGTGTGTGTGTGTGTGTGTGTGTGTGTGTGTGTGTGTGTGTGTGTGTGTGTGTGTGTATGTGTGTGTGTGTGTGTGTGTGTGTGTGTGTGTGTGTATTCGTGCGTGCTTGTTCGAGTCCGTGTATGTATTTGTGCGTGCTTGTGTGTGTGTGTGTGTGTGTGTGTG
>JADBJO010019867.1:0-7500 GCA_016801955.1 Conus betulinus | reverse complement strand
CATTGAAGAAAAGACATGTTCGATGATGGCCATGTACAGATCTCCAAAGTTGTAATTGCTAGGGCCTTGAATATCTTCAACATGTGATTGTATGGCAGGCAATAGTTGCAGAAGCCAAGAAAATATGCCCGGTGGCAAAGATAAATTCCAGCTCGCACCTATATCGCTGAAAATATCTCTTTTATCATTAGCAGGTGATTGTCTTTGCCTCCCACTCAAACATCTTCCAATTTAGTTGAATCATTGCCAAAAGCTTCCAGCATCTGGAGCAAACATAGACTGTAACAGTAAAAAGATAATATGACGTCATTTCGAAAAGTGAGACATCTGTCACAACCAGAAGACTTGCATACTTGAATGTAAAGAGACTGAGTTGTTTATGACTATTGATATCACTGACTTTCCACCTACTACCTCCGGAATGTCTTTAAACCGTCTGTTTCAGATTATACCATCCAGCAAATCGTTGTTTGTTGTTGTTTTTTGTGGACATAATGAAAGCATAAGAAGACAGAAGAAAAATCAGTGACAAGGAAAGTAAACCCTTCCCAAGACAACTGTACATTTAAAACACACATATGAAAGCAAGTGTCACTGCACAATGACATGAAAGAAGACGATTCAGCTCAATGGAAAAGACAACCCTGATAGGTTCCTTTGCTGTCGGATGCACTTTTAGCAACATGCATGGATGAATTTGTCAATGCTGCTGATACGCATAAATGACAATAAAGTAGTCGCTTGTATCAATGTTTCATGGAGAAAGCAGAAAGTGCCTTTTTAAAAATCAACAGTCGTATTAGATGTACATGATAATTGTATGATTGTGCCAACATCATTAAACAATTATTTTCATGTGTTCATCTCTGTCAATATCAAGTTGGAAAGAAGTCCTTAAATAAGCTGACGTGGTTTATTTTTTTTTTTTTTTTTTTTTTTTTTTTTTATCATTTACTGTTTAACAGAATTCAAGAAAAGTTGTACATTCCTAAATTTCCATCGGATGTATTCAGTTTGAGTCTCTAGTCAGTTCGATTAACAATCAAGTCTTGTCGGAAGCGGGTTTCCGACACTGTGCGCATCGCTTGAAGACGTGTTGCACGCATGCTTCCGACAGAGTTTGACGATTTTTAAATCATACCGCTTTTTTTTTTTTTTTTTTTAAGGGCAATAAATCTCGTTTCATGGATAGCTTCGGGCTTTTTTGCAGTTGCTTCCCTTAGACCGTTCTTCGTATATTCTGTAGTAGTTTTATACGAATTTGAATTGTCCTACTCTCAGTTCCGTGATCACACGATTTTGAACATGCCGGCGCCCAGGTGAAGTAGGTTCGTGCGGAACATGAGAGTGAATCAAGCATTTTGTGGTCAAATCTTGTGCTTATGCAGTTGTCATAAAGATACTATTCTCTGCAGGTCATACCAAGTGCTCAGAAGTGTAATTGAACTTGTGTGGGAGGAAAGAGAACATGAAGAAGTGGATTACAGTGTGCACAAAAAGTTTTTGTTTTTTTTTGCGTATGAGTATCATTTTGGATTACTTCATCATGTGAACTGAGTGGATTCCTCACTGAAGATAGCTTTTTTGATAACTATATTGTTTCTTCTATCCAATGTTGTATGTTTCATGCTCTCCTAGGTGAAGCGGTTGATTCTTTATGATTTTTTGAAAATTGCCAAAAATTGTGTGATTTGAGGGACAAACCGGTGCATTTTGGCTGCGACTTGACTGAGTTTTAAATACCATTCATTTTATAAAAGACCTTCATTCCATGAAACTCCAGTCGGTGTGTTCAGCGTGCTGACTAGTTTGTACAACAATCTGTGTTTCTAAACAATGTTAGTTTTGTGATAAAACAGAAAAGGAAATCAGTTATTTGTTTGAATGTACACTATTTACTACACTGTACATGTCCGAATGATTTGTGGGATGTTTTGAGCATGTCTTGACCCAAAATATAGTATAGGAAAAGTTGCAAAATTGACATGAAGAACAACTCCAAGGTAAACATCAACTTTTGGCAGGAGCAGCGCTGTCATAGATGATCTGAAGAAGCAGATGACTGACTTTCAAGTAGAACTGAAGAGCACCAAGCAGCAACTGCAGACGACACAAACCGAGCTGGAAACAAGTCAGAGGAATCTTCAATCCATGCAGGAGATTGTTAGGTCCAACCGGGAAGCATTCAGTGCAGCCAGTCCATCCAGGCTGCCCTTAAGGCCTCCCAAGAGAAGGTGAGCAGCATCGAAGAGGAACTGCAGAAGACCTGTGACCAGCTGCGCCATCAGGAGCAGGCCTTCACTGCAGTCCAGACACGGCTGCAGGATGAGGTCCGTTCCCTGAAGGTGGAGGTGGACAGCTTACAGTCCAGTTACGCCCTGCTGAAGTCATCAGAACTGGGTGAGCAATATGAAGTCAGTTACATTAGTAAAGTATCAGGTGAGTGTACTTAAGAAGGTGTCACTGCTTGCTGACGAAGCCATGTACACTGCACTACACCTGCTGATGACGTCATTGTCAGCATGGAGGGCTTTGGTCCTACAGATGGTCTGGTAAAATCGTTCAGCGACATTACTGAAAAATGAATTGTTTCAGTGATGTGGGTGACAAGGCGTATCTTCACTGATGAAGCTGGACTGATTAAGCGTCAGTGATGTAGATGAAATTGTACACCTTTAGAGATGTGGATGACTTTGTTTGACTCCAGCGATGTGGTTCTATTAGTAGATATTCAGTGAATTGGCTTGATTTGTACATTTTTGGTGTATAGGGTTACAACAGACTACATCAGACAGACTGTTAGCGCTGATTTTGAGCTCGACGGAGTAAGTAAACATCTTGATGCGTATGCAAAGAATTAATGGATATACGAAATATTGATATTGAACTGGATTCAATAAACACACATATAATGAATGTCGCTGGTGAACACAATACTACTAAAAACAATGTTGACGTTGGAGTGGACAGAGTACAAGAATGATTTCTAATGTTGAATGTAAACTTGATAGACTAAAGATAATGTTGACGTTGGAATGGACAGAGCACAAGAATGATTTCTAATGTTGAATGTAAACTTGATATATAAAGATAATGTTGACGTTGGAGTGGACAGAGCACAAGAATGATTTCTAATGTTGAATGTAAAAACTTGATATACTAAAGATAATGTTGATGTTGGAGTGGACAGAGTACAAGAATGATTTCTCATGTTGAAGGTGAGCTGGACAGAGGATATGAACCTGCTATCAATGTTGGAGTGAACCAGACTGTGTCAGCAGATATCAATGCTGATGGGGACGTGGTCAGAGTAAATGGATGGGTAATTAATGTGGATGATTAAATAAAGGCACAACATGAAAACATTAATTTGATGTTAATTGGGACAGAGCAAATAGACCTAATATAGATGCTGGCATTGGATATCATAGAGCAAAAACAGATACACTGGCAGCGTTGTTGTTAATTAGGCATGGAGTAATATAACTGTAATAATGATCGGTGATGCCGCTCAATGTTATTCGATAGTGACACGTGATAAGGAGGAAATCAGAGATGAACAGAAAACAGGATTTAAATCCAGATGACACGAAAATCAAAAGACATGTACACGTGACAGTGGTTTACAGGTTCGTTAATACGTTTTCTGATTGATCTGACTCACAGAGAAGTGTGTTTCAGGATCTACATTCACAAGATGGGGCCCCTGATTGACCTGACTCACAGAGAAGTGTGTTTCAAGATCTACATTCACAAGATGGGGCCCCTGATTGACCTGACTCACAGAGAAGTGTGTTTCAGGATCTACATTCACAAGATGGGCCCCTGATTGACCTGACTCACAGAGAAGTGTGTGTTTCTACAGGATCTACATTCACAAGATGGGGCCCCTGATTGATCTGACTCACAGAGAAGTGTGTTTCAGGATCTTCACAAGATGGGGCCCCTGATTGAACTGACTCACAGAGAAGTGTGTTTCAGGATCTACATTCACAAGATGGGGCCTCTGATTGATCTGACTCACAGAGAAGTGTGTTTCAAGATCTACATTCACAAGATGGGGCCTCTGATTGGTCTGACTCACAGAGAAGTGTGTTTCAGGATCTACATTCACAAGATGGGGCCGTACCACATGCCCTGACAACACGTCCCTTGTGTATTCTGGTGAGTTCTGTTGCATTGTATGTTGATCTCTCTCTCTCTCTCTCTCTCTCTCTCTCTCTCTCTCTCTCTCTCTCTCTCTCTCTCTCTCTCTCTCTCAACAACAGAAAAAAAATCTTCTACATTTCAAAGGTTTACTACTATTGTAATTATTACATCAATAGCTCTGTAATTTGTTACTAAAAGACATTATTCATCGCAGTTTCAGAAAAAAATCTCAACCATTCATGTGATATTCAGAACATTAGGTGTTACTAGATGGCTCACGAAACATGACTTCAGACCAAGATGGGAGATCATTCTGCTGTCCCTGTTTTCCCATCTTCTGACGAGCCATGGCTGGGATTCGAACCCATGACCCTCTGGACATGCTCATTTTCCACTTAATGACTCGCACTCTAACCACTGAGCCACTGGGGCACCTGATCTTTGTAGGAAATTTAAGCCTTATGAAGTTCACTTTTGTTCCTCCTGACCAGATCCAGCTTGAACACCTCTCTGCCACTCCTGCCATTACTTTCAGGGCTCTGTTTTTTCCCTCCCTGCAACTGAGAGTGTTTTCATGAGGCTGTATGCAGACGTTCCTACAAACCCCCTAACTCCAATTTCTGCTGTGAGGACTTTGATCTGATAGCCTTCTCTCCTCAGGCTGTTTGCCAGATCAGCATACTTTTCAGTCTTGTACATTTGAGCTGCCTCCATTCTGTTCTCATATGGCACCGTGAGCTCGATCATGATCAGCTGCTTGGTTGACTGAGAGTGGACTACTATGTCTGGTCTCATGCCACTCTTGCTGATGATCTCTGGGTGACTCTTCCATTCTGAGGTCTGCTGTGCACTCCCAGTCATCTGCCCCGTCCAGCAGACTCTGCCTGCGTGTTCCGAGTGGCACTGTTGTTCTTGGCCATGATTCGCTGCCTCCTGCCGTGAAGAATGTTGCGGGTGCTTTTGCAGCCCTGATTTTCCCTTTGTGGTGTTGGTACTAGCCCAGACTGCTTGTACAATCTCTTTGAGCACTTGGTTGTGCCTCCATGTGTACCTTCCTTGAGCCAGGGCTACTTTACATGAGCTTAGGACATGCTCCACTGTTTGTTTTTCATGGCAGAGGGGACATGCAGGATCGTCTGTTTTTCCCCACTTCACCAGGTTTGCATTTGAAGGCAGAAGGTCATATGCAGATCTGAGAATGAAGCTGATCCTGACAGTGGCCATGTGCCAAATGTTATTCCAAGTGAGACTTCTTTGGAGTGCATTCTCCCACGTTGTCGATTGCCCTTGCTGGCTCTGCTGGACTGCTTTTTGAAGTCTTTTTTGGTCTTCTTTTCTCATCTTCTGAATCATATATGTCTCTTTTGGCTTTTTCTTTGGCCTTTGACCACCATTCGGTTTTGGTCACCCCCAGTCCTTGTCTGTTGGTCTGTGTGTGTCCTGTTATTTCTCTGATCTTGAGACTTTCTGCTGCAGAATCCATCGCCTCTCTTGAACCTTCCATTTTCTGCCTGTCTTCAGCTGGGGCTTGATTGCTTCTACCACCTTGTCTCCTGAGTCCTCCAGCATGCTTTGAAGTCTGATCTTCCCTGCTTTGTATTCCTCCAGGATGGATTTCAAATACATATAGACAAGCAGACGTATAGAAAAATAGACGGTTTGATGTTTGTGTGTGTGTGTGTGTGTGTGTGTGTGTGTGTGTGTGTGTGTGTGTGTGTGTGTGTGTGTGTGTGTGTTGAAAATGAAATGAGGCAGGGAACAGTAAACAATAAACTTATGGGAGTAAAAGTTACCCCTATTTATTTATTGTTTATATATAGATACATATATATATATATATACATGTGTGTGCGTGCGTGCGTGTGTGTGTGTGTGTGTGTGTGTGTGTGTGTGTGTGTGTGTGTGTGTGTGTGTGTGCTCGTGGATTCGTGTAAAAATACTCCGGTAGACGTTCTTGGTATCTGTTAAATGCTTTGATCTGTAGAAGTCTTTGTCCTTGGAAACGCAGGATAAAAAAAAGAACAGCTCTCAAAGGAAACTTCTGTAGTACACCATAATGTCGCAGCAGCTTCCAAACAGATGCTCTGTCGACACTGTCGAAAGCCCTTTTCGTAATCGATGAAAGTGATATACAGTGGTGAGTTCACTCCGACGACTGCTCCAGGATGATGCGGAGTGTGGCAATCTGGTCGGTGCAGGATCTGTCCTTGTGGAAGCCCGCTTGCTGATCTCTGAGATGTGCGTCTACCTGGTCCTTCATCCTTTCCAATAGGATTCTGTTGAATACCTTTCCTGGGACTGACAGCAATGTGATGCCTCTGTAGTTGGTGCATGAGCTGAGGTCACCTTTCTTCGGCAGTTTGATCAGGTGACCTTCTTCCCATTCTGTTGGGATCTGTTCTTCCTCCCAAATCCTTGCAAAAAGATGCTTTTGAAGTGAAAACAGGGGTGAGACAAGGGTGTCTTCTCTCACCGTTCCTGTTCCTTCTCGCTATAGACTGGGTCATGAAGACGTCAACTGCAGGCAAGCGCAATGGCATCCAGTGGACTCTTGGGAAGCAGCTGGACGACCTAGACTTTGCCGGTGATTTGGCCCTTCTTTCACACACCCAGCCACAGATGCAAATCAAGACCACAATAGTGGCAGAAACTTCATCCAGCATTGGACTGAACATCCACAAAGGAAAGAGCAAAGTCATGAAAGCCAATGCACAAACCAAGACCCCTTCATGCTAGAAGGCAACGCGCTGGAGGAGGTGGACAACTTCACTTACCTTGGCAGCGTCGTCGACATACAAGGTGGTACAGATGCTGATGTCAGAGCCAGAATCGGGAAAGCGAGAGCAGCCTTCCTCCAGCTGAAGAATATCTGGAAATCAAATGTAATCTCCAAGAAAACCAAGATAAGGATATTCAATAGCAACGTCAAATCAGTACTTCTTTATGGAGCTGAGACGTGGCGAACCACAGTTACCATCACCAACAAGATCCAGACTTTCATCAATTCCTGTCTGAGGCGCATACTGAGGATCCACTGGCCAGACAGGATCAGCAACGAGGACCTGTGGCAACAGACAAATCAGAAGCCAGCCGATGCAGATTATTCTCCAAAGGAGATGGAGGTGGATAGGCCACACCCTAAGAAAGCCTGCCGACAACACCACCAGGCAGCCATTGTCCTGGAACCCGCAGGGGAAAAAAAGAGAGGCCGCCCAAGGAACTCCTGGCGCCGAGATCTGCAGGCAGACGTGACAGCGTTGGGGAAAACCTGGAACCAGCTGGAGAGAATCGCCCTGGACTGTGATGCCTGGAGGACCCTTGTCGGCGGCCTATGCCCCAGAAGGGGTTGTA
>JADBJO010019866.1:55000-57500 GCA_016801955.1 Conus betulinus | reverse complement strand
TCCTCCTCCTCCACCTCCTTCTCCTCCTGGCTCCTCCTCCTCCTCCTTGTTCTCCTTCGTTATCGTCTTATTGGTTTAAATAACTTTTATTTAAGAAACAAGTAAGCAGAATACCTTCCTAATTGTCATGACAAATGAGCAACAATAAACCCTAGGTTTATTCTGTGCTCAAATATATATATTATAATACATTGACGGTTAAATACATTCACAATGTACTAAGCATTTCACCTCGTGCTTGGGATTTTTTTAAGGAAACATTAAAAAAAAAAAAGGAGGGGGGGGGGGGGGAATCATCTTATTTATCCTCCTCCTTCTCTTTCTCGTTTTCCTTTCTCTTCTTCTTCTTTGTCCTCTAGTTCCCCTGTCTCCTCCTCTTCCACCTTTTTTGTCGTCCTCTTCCTTCTCTCCTTCTTCTCCTCCTCCTCCTCCTCTAAGACCCTCCTCTAAGACCCCACCTCTACGTCTCCCTTCTTAAGTAAGGCTAGTTCATTGAATTGGAAACGAGAATATTGTTTTTTTTCTTTAGCTCCCATCCCCACCCTCACCCTGAGTGCCCGGGAAGAAAGTGTCTGCACCTAGGAGTGAACCAGGGGCCTGTCAATCTTCAGTTTCACGCTGTCCCAAGCTGAGCTGCTGAGGCTGACGGTAAGCACAATGTTTCTTATCTTTGTGAACGCCCAACGGCAAGGGGTGTTTGACTCGCTCCCAGTCCCGACATCGCTTCGCGTCGTCATATACCTGGCCGCATTAAAAACGCGACTTGCTTGCGCAAAATGATTCGCTGTTGATCTGCCCGGTATGCTGATGATCCACCATGCCAAATTTGGAGAAAAAAAAAGATGGAAGAAAAACCTGTGGCTTTGTACAAGGAGCGACAAAGCCTTCTCAGAGACACACAGTGACGATGCATTTCATAATAATGCTTGATCAGCCGATCCCTATGCTTTACCCACCGCCATCCATCCCCACCCCGTTCCCCTTCCTCCCTTCCTGAACCCCCCCCCCCCCACCACCACCACCACCACCACCATCACCACCACCACCACACCACCACACGCCAACCACCTTTTCTGTTTCCCCCATGTAACCCTCACTCTTCTCTCCTTGCCCCTCCTTCTTCCGCCCCCCCCCCCCCCCCCCCCCCCCCCCCCCCCGTCCTTTCCCCCCCCTCCCCCCTCCCCCTTCCCCCATGTCCCATTGAAGTGAAAGGCTCCTGACCTGCCCAGTATGCTAACGAGTCGTCTTTCCAAATTTGGAGAAAATCGGACAACATGGGGATCTGTACAAGGACCACTAAGGTTGGGCAGACAGACAGACAGATCGACAAAAACATGCTTCACGTATTATATTACATATGCATGAAAGCCGCTTCAGACAGACAGACAGACAGACAGACAAAACACACGTTTTACATGTTATATTACATATGCATGAAACCCGTTTCAGACAGACAGACAGACAGACAGACAAAAACACGCTTTACATATATATATTACATATGCATGAAAGCCGCTTCAGACAGACAGACAGACAGACAAAACACGCTTTACATATATTATTACATATGCATGAAACCCGCTTGAGACAGACAGACAGACAGACAAAACACGCTTTACATATTATATTACATATGCATGAAAGCCGCTTCAGACAGACAGACAGACAGACAAAACACGCTTTACATATATTATTACATATGCATGAAAGCCGCTTCAGACAGACAGACAGACAGACAGACAAAACACGCTTTACATATATATACATATGCATGAAAGCCGCTTGAGACAGACAGACAGACAAAACACGCTTTACATATTATATTACATATGCATGAAAGCCGCTTCAGACAGACAGACAGACAGACAAAACACGCTTTACATATATATTACATATGCATGAAACCCGCTTGAGACAGACAGACAGACAAAACACGCTTTACATATTATATTACATATGCATGAAAGCCGCTTGAGACAGACAGACAGACAGACAAAACACGCCTTTACATATTATATTACATATGCATGAAAACCGCTTGAGACAGACAGACAGACAGACAAACACGCTTTACATATTATATTACATATGCATGAAAGCCGCTTGAGACAGACAGACAGGACAGACAAAACACGCTTTACATATTATATTACATATGCATGAAACCCGCTTGAGACAGACAGACAGACAAAACACGCTTTACATATTATATTACATATGCATGAAAACCGCTTGAGACAGACAGACAGACAGACAGACCCACAACACGCTTTACATATATATTACATATGCATGAAACCCGCTTGAGACAGACAGACAGACAGACAAAACACGCTTTACATATTATTACATATGCATGAAACCCGCTTCAGACAGACAGACAGACAGACAAAACACGCTTTACATATTATATTACATATGCATGAAAGCCGCTTGAGACAGACAGACAGACAGACAAAACACACGCTTTACATATATTATTACATATGCATGAAACCCG
>JADBJO010019866.1:45000-50000 GCA_016801955.1 Conus betulinus | reverse complement strand
AAGCGGGGGTTGAATGAGGAGGAAGTGTGGGAGGGGGGGGGTGAGACTGAGAGGATGACCTAAGATGGACGGACGAAGAAAAAAGGACGACTAAAGTTCTCTGTGTGTTCCGGGGGAAGCGAGGCATTAGCGCCGTGTGGCTGACATCCTGTGACCTTAGCCGCCTGAGATGGGCAGGAACGATAAATCAGATGAACGCGGCCCATTGCACTTCCTCCGTCCTGGCTTTCAGGTGCAGGTTTCCTGGGGGATCTGTCTTAACTGTCGTTGCATCCTGTTCTTGCCTTGTCTTATGAGCCCCCCTGTCTCTCTCTCTCTCCCGCCCTTCTCAAATATATAACGGTCGTTTCGTTTGGTTTAGCTGGTTTCAATGGCTCTTCCTCTCTCACTGAATGATTATGTGTATATGTATCTCCGAGCATGTGTGTGTGTGTGTGTGTGTGTGTGTGTGTGTGTGTGTGTGTGTGTGTGTGTGTTGTTATGGTTGTGCGCGCGCATGTGTGCATGTGTGTGAGAAAGAGGGAGAGAGACAGACAGAAAGAAGAAAGAGAGAGACAGACACGAAAAAAGAGACAGAGAGAGAGAGAGAGAGAGAGATTGTGATTAATCATATCTAGGTAGGGAAGGTATGCATAACGGCGGTGCTTGTGTGTGTGTGTATCTGTCTGTCTGTGATATTGTGATTTATTATGGTCTATGTAGGGGAGAAATGGATGACAGAGGTGCAGTAGTGTGTGTGTGTGTGTGTGGTGTGTGTGTGTGTGTGTGTGTGTGTGTGTGGTGTGTGTGTTTGAGTGACATTGTGATTAGCTCAGATTTCCCCTCTGATTTCACAGAGAGATCTGTTTAGCTCAGATTGTATGGAAATGTCTTTGTAGCGGTGGTTTCATAAAAATGTTGTTTACACCCCAGATGTCATGGAGGTACCTTTATAGCTCTGATCTCAGAATGATGTCTCTGTGATTCAGATTTTTTGATGGAGGTTCTTCATAGCCTTGGTTTCTCATGGTAATGCCTTTACGGGTCTGACCTCACTAAAATGTGTTTCGAGTATATAGAGATTTCAAACAAGATGTCTCTATTGCTGAAGGTACAAGAATCGTTTCTTGATCATGTTTAACGCCGATGTCTGTATAAGTCAGCTTCGATGCAGATTTTTGTTTGTATAGCTCATATTTCATGGAAATGTTTTTGTAGCGGAGATTTTGTACTGATGCTTTTATGGCTTAGATTTTAGGGGGTAGTTCTTTAAGGCCTAGATTTTTTATGGAGATTTCATTTGAGATGCATGTAACCCTTTTGCCAGCCTAATATATGGAGGCATTATGAATTATGATACAGTACACCCAGTGAGGAGAAAGGACCGACAGAGGGAATGAAAGAAACAAAGAAAGAAAGAAAAGAGGAGAGAATCCAGGCAGACGGAGAGAGAGAGAGAGAGCACGTGAAACGCGGGCTGCAGACACAGTGACGACAACCGGCACATACATCAGGCCGCTAATTTACCTTTCTGGCCCCAGACGAACGAGCTCGCGTGTGCATGCATGCTACTGACACATGCAAAACAAACAAAAACAAACAACAAACAAAACAACGTTTCCCCACATTCCAGGGGGGGGGGGGGGGGGGGGGTCTGATCATTTTAGAAACCAGACCATAGAAGCGAACTGCATGTCGTGCTTGTGTAAGGGCGCGATTACATAAGTTCTGAATTGGATACGTCATGCGTAAAAGGTATGTGGGGTGGATGTGTGTGTGTGTGTGTGTGTGTGTGTGTGTGTATGTGTGTGTGTGTGTGTGTGTGTGTGTGTGTGTGTGTGTGTGTGTGTGTGTGTGTGTGTGTGTTTTAAAAATCACGACAGTCGGAAATGAGATGCATGGTCTATAAAGGGGTGCGGAGATAGTTTCGAAAACAACGATTCTGCGAAAGGCAAGCACAATGTGTGAAAGATGTAACCAAGCTTATCCATATAGCCCAGTGGGTGAGTGCGTGAGGGGGCGGGGGGAGGCGGTTTTTGCTTGGATGTATGTATGCACAATGTGAACAAGGCACAGACGGTGAACAAGCCACACAGGGAACAAAGCGCATGGTGAACAAGCCACACAGGGAACAAAGTGCATGGTGAACAAGCCACACAGGGAACAAAGGGCAGGGTGAACAAGCCACACAGGGAACAAAGCGCATGGTGAACAAGCCACACAGGGAACAAAGCGCATGGTGAACAAGCCACACAGGGAACAAAGGGCATGGTGAACAAGCCACACAGGGAACAAAGCGCATGGTGAAACAAGCCACACAGGGAACAAAGCGCATGGTGAACAAGCCACACAGGAACAAAGCGGCATGGTGAACAAGCCACACGGGAACAAAGGGCATGGTGAACAAGCCACACAGGGAACAAAGGGCATGGTGAACAAGCCACACAGGGAACAAAGCGCATGGTGAACAAGCCACACAGGGAACAAAGGGCATGGTGAACAAGCCACACAGGGAACAAAGGGCATGGTGAACAAGCCACACAGGGAACAAAGCGCATGGTGAACAAGCACACAGGGAACAAAGCGCATGGTGAACAAGCCACACAGGGAACAAAGGGCATGGTGAACAAGCCACACAGGGAACAAAGGGCATGGTGAACAAGCCACACAGGGAACAAAGGGCATGGTGAACAAGCCACACAGGGAACAAAGCGCATGGTGAACAAGCCACACAGGGAACAAAGGGCATGGTGAACAAGCCACACAGGGAACAAAGGGCATGGTGAACAAGCCACACAGGGAACAAAGGGCATGGTGAACAAGCCACACAGGGAACAAAGGGCATGGTGAACAAGCCACACAGGGAACAAAGCGCATGGTGAACAAGGCACAAAATGAACGAAGCACTCTGTGGACAAGGCTGACGGTGAAGAAGGAACAATATGAACAAAGCACTCGGTGAATAAGAGACAAAGTTAACAAGGTACTGCTGTGAATAAGGCGCAGGGTTGTTGTCGTCGTACCCTGGCTAAAAGACTCCAGGGATCATCCAAACAGTCGAAGCACTTGAACACTATGGTACAAATTCGTCAGCTAGAGATGTTGTTTTGTTGTTGCTGTGCCCAGGCTAAAAGACTCCAGGGATCATCCGAAACAGCCGAAGTACTTGAATACTATGGTACAAATGCATCAGCTAGGGTTTTTTTTGTTGTTTGTTGTTGTTGTTGTCGTCGTCGTCGTCGTCGTCGTCGTCGTCGTCGTCGTCGTACCCTGGCTAAAAGACCCCAGGGATCGTCCAAACAGACAAAGCACTTGAACACTATGGTACAAATGCATCAGCTGGGGATGAGAACATTACGTGTGTGACCGTTTTTGATTACCCTCCCATGTGGGCAGCCACACTCCGACTTCGGGGATTTTTGGAGACTGATAATGTTATGCTAGGAGCTTGTCACAACTGAAGACAACCCATGCATAACTATGCAGAACATAACACCATTTTGATGTAGCCTGGGTGTTCTAGCTAATGTCAGTTGACCTGACACCGCCTTAAGCCAAGGCGGAGGCACAGAGTGAACCAGCACAGGATAATTAAGGCACGTAGTGAATAAACACACGGTGACTAAAGCACGTGATGAACAAGCACATAGTGAATAAGGCACATAAAGAACAAGCATATATGAATAATAATAAGGCGCATAATGAACGAGGCACATGACGAATAAGGCAGATTTTGAACAAAAACACAAAATGAATAAGGCACATAATGAACAAAACACAAAAGTGAATAAGGCACAAAGTGAACAAAACACAAAATGAACACGACACAAAGTGAACAAAACACAAAATGAACACGACACAAAGTGAACGAAACACAAAGAGAACGAGGTGGTAACAGGTTGTGTTGATGTTGTTGTTGTTGTTGTTGTTGCCAGCCGCCTTGCTGGTAATGTCATTTGGGAGTGTTCGTGGAATGTGTTCAGATCTGATAGGGCGAACTGTGATTTAAAAAAGAAAAAAAAAAACTTTTGGCTGCTTTCTCAGCCCTGCAACTTTTTTCCGTTTTTTGTACTTGAGGAACCTTACTTAAAGCCCACTCTGCGTTGCCGTCAACAAGCGGTGATGAAGAAATTTGTTTGGTTATTAATTTTTTTTTTTGTTGTTTTTCTTTAAAGGGCGAATTTGTTTTTTTTTTTTTTTTCAGTGGCTGAGTCAGAGGTTTTAAAAAACCTAAAAGGGGGATAGAAATGTGAATGATGGCCCTGTCCGTGCGTTTTTTACTCCGTGGTTTACATTATCATCAGCTGCCACGTGCGTGTTATTTTTCGCTCAAATGTTCTGTGAACTGGTTAGAATGTTTGCTGCTCTGTTATCTCTCTCTGTCTGTCTGTCTGTCTGTCTATGTTTATTTTCTCTCTCTGTCTGTCTTTCTTTTTGTCTGTCTGTCTGTTTCTTTCTCTCTCTCTCTCTCTCTCCTCTCTCTCTCTCTCTCACACACACACACACACACACACACACACACACACACACACACACAGCCGTGCGTGCCTGTATGTGAAAGTGTGTGTGTGCGTGTGCGCACGCGCGTGTGTTTGTATGCGTGTGTGCGTGTTTTGTGTATGTATCTGTGTGCGTGTATATGCGTGTATAGATGTGTGTTGCATGTGTACGTGCGTATGTGTGCGTGCACGTGTATGTGTTTGCGTGCGCGTGTGTGTATGTATGTGTGTGCACGTGTGTATTTATGTGTGTGTGTGTGTGTGTGTGTGTGTGTGTGTGTGTGTGTGTGTATGCTGGAAGAGCCCCGAAGTCCTTCACCGTAATGAAGTGGCCCAACCTGCCCTCACCACACAACAGTTAGTCAGAGGGGGGTCAGGTGCGGCAGGTGCTTGCTGCCTGCCTGGACTGGCCTTGCTGGACCTGAAGGGCCACTTCGACACTGGTGGGGGAAACTGCCCTAGACACTCACTCTTCCTGGTGCGTCCGCCACAGTCTGTCGGCTGTTGGCCTGTCTCGACTCA